>CM077504.1:57402398-57690296 GCA_039654745.1 Houttuynia cordata | reverse complement strand
GACTGAAGTCCATTTTGTTAGTTACCATTGGAAGCAACCCAATCTACCCAAGTGGAGAATCCACGAAAGAGATTAAATGGAAAAACAAGCTAGTGACTAGAAGGGCTCTTGTTTTATTCTTGCTCCCATTCCTATGGTGTATGTGCTCTGCTGCAAGTAAGGTTGACTATTATCATAATGTCAAGGCCTTAGTGGCAAGATATTGTATTGCAAAATATTCTTTGAACTCTCACCTATATGATTGCGACTTTTGGCTGAAAGTTGATGATGATTGTTGGACTTATTATCTAGAAGATACACTCATGAAACTCAGTACCGACGCATGACCGTAAGTTGATGAGGATTGTTGGACTTATTTCAATGAGAAGAGTATGTTGTGTATTTGGTATACTATAAGTCTCTCCTTAAAGGTTGAAGTTCAAGACAATATTCACTTACAGCTTGGAGAGATGGAGGTACATCAACTAGGTAGAAGTTCAAGCCCATAAGGCACCTCTCATTGAAAATATGGTGTAAGTTTTGCCCATCTTGAGTTAGATTGATTTTCCAGTGTTTTTCCCATCATTAGTTTTATTTGTGTGTCTCTTCTTTTCTAATAAATCAAGTGGGGAATGTTGGAACTTGTGATTTATTAGAAAAGAGGAAGGTGATCAATCGACAATTGAGTCGATCGTTCAACTTGATATTATTTTGGCATTATTTGACTGAGAACATCCCGATCAGTTGCCTGGCTTTAGCAATTGATCACAAGGCTCTCTGTATCTATTTTCTTGTATATTTTTGTGAGCAATAGATCAAACGCATGTGGGAGATCGATCGACCCTCGATGGGTCCGCATTCAGACGGTCAAATAACCATTTGGGGACATTTGAGGTGGATTAACCTCCCTTGGTCATGGGTTTAGTGGATCCTAAGCATAAGAGAAAGCCCTAACTCTTTCCCAAGAAGTGTGAATCCATTCTCTACCAAGTGATTTAATCTTTCTCCTCTCTCTACAAATTTTCTATGAGATCTCTGGTTTTACTCGTGTTCTTAATCCATCGTGTGTCGGGTAATTTCCCTCTTCTCGAGTTTTTGATTGGGTTCTCCGGAGTGCACCAAGAACCCAAGAGAGGTCCATTGTATCTCTTGACAAACAGCCAGCAGGAGCTTTGCACCAAGAGGACTGATGCTATATTTCTTTTCTTTTTGGTTATTCTACTATGACAGAAATTGTTATTATAGCAATGCCCTATACAGTACATTTCGGTGTATGATAATTTGTGATGATTTAAGTGCATAACCATACCATAATTGTAAAAGCCTACAAACATTTATTTAATGGTTGTGTTCCTGTAGGTGGGAATTTCATCAGGGGCCAACACAGTTGCAGCAATCAGGCTAGCAAGAAAACCAGAGAACAAAGACAAACTCATTGAGGTAAAGAAAAAATCTTGACACAATCATAAAATATAGGAAGCAGCTTCAAGATAGTGCAAGCAAAGAATATTAGCAAACTTGCTGATACTTTTCGAAATTTGATAATTATCTCCATGTTTCGTTCACAAAATGTCTATCACAAATTTCAGACCACTCCATCCAAGCTTTGGGAGGGGGTACTTGTCATCCATATTGTTCCAAGAACTAAGGCAAGAGGCTGAAAACATGCAATCAGTTCCTGTGGAATAATCATTCGCTTGTGCAACTAAAATTTTCTAAGGAAATGGATATGAATGTAAAGAGAACTTTAGCATATCAAGGCTATACATGGAATGATGTACCAAAAAAAGGCCGTATGGATGTCATCTACATATTTACTCTTATCCACTTGCATTGTTGTAGTGGATGTACTTTTTAATATAACCAGATTATTTACTTTTTCACCCTGTAAATGTTGAACAGTAATATAAATAGCAAGATTAACAGCTCGAGCCTTTTGGAAAACTTGGTTATCTTACTTGGTATCAGATTTCCAGGTTCTAGGATATCTTGGTTCAAGTCTCGTCGGAGGCTTTTGCAGTTGTTGGATACTTGCATGCGAGTGGGGGGTGTTAGGAATATAAAATGAAGAAATAGGATTCTTGGTTATCTTACAGTAGAAAAGTATGCTCTGCAACGAGGATTGTAAGAACTACTTCCACTGAGAAGTCACAAAGTAGAATTGATTTCACATCAAAGGCTGGAGTGGGCTACTACGTTTTCATCTGCTCGTGGTTAGTGGCAATTGAAAGAGATGATCACTTAATTTGGAGGCCCATGAGGCACATGGCCCTCCAAATAAAGTAGCGATTATCTTTCAATTGCACATCATCCTGTGGCCGGTGAACCCAGATAATGAGTTGCTCAGCTGACTCAAGAGTCTAGATATAGACTATTTTTGGGCTGGATGAGTCAAGATATAAAGTTACCAATGCTACTAGCATTTCTTTGTTCTATTGTTGTGTTGAAAGTAGATATTTGCTGATATGTCGGGAAGAATGCGGTTGACATGAGACAGGTCTCATGCAACTTGCATAAGTCGAGTCATCTTGAATGGTCAAATTTTGACCCGATGGTTGGTGTCAAATAAGTGGATAGGTGAGTGTGAATCACCACCTGCCCCTTAAGCAAGGAATTCCGTATCAGATATCGGTAAAATATCGGTCAACTTAAGAGACAAAATTTTGGAGATATATTGGAGATATTTGTAAAAATATATAGGTGGTTGAAAACTAATTTTTACCATATATTTTCACATCTAACTTCTAAAATGAGTTTATACTAATTTAGACAAAGCATAGATTTCAAAATATGCATAAAAATGCATACTAGGATGGGAAACAAATAGGGAAATTTTTTTTAAAAAAAAATCCCAATTTTTTTTTTAAAATAGTTTTTTTTTAAATGGCGATATATCGGTCCGAACCTCGCCGATATTGTAAAAAATTTAAAAAACGATAATTTTGTGGTTTCGTTTTTCTCAAGTGGGGCCCGAAATCGATATAAAATTGAATTCCTTGCCCTTAAGCAGACCTGACGGCTTGTGATTATTCAACTCATGCAAGCCTTTTTTTTATATGGAATCCATGTCATGTATAAAAACTGTAGATCCACATAAGGTATTTCTATGGTTGGGTAACAAACAAGTACAGATGATCCATGATTCCAATCAAGAAGAGACTCACCATGGGAAGCAATTGCAGAAAAATTCACGATCCAGAAGTCATTGGAAAGTGAACTGTAAACTCTCGGGTAGTAAGTAGTCAACATATAGTAAAAATAATACTCTTTAGGTAGTCACACTGATATCTTTGTGTTTTTCCATACTAAAATAATATTCTCTCATTTCTTTTAAAACTTGGGATGTGACTTGTGAGTTGTGTGACACTCCAAGTCAAGGAATGTCATATCGGATATCGGTAAAATATCGGTCGGCCTAAGAGATGAAATATCGGAGATATTGTGTAAAAAAATATCGGTAGTCAAAAACTAGTTTTTACCGTATATTTTCACAATCTAACTTCTAAAATGAGTTATACTAATTTAAACAAAGAATAAATTTCAAAATATGCATATTAGGATAGAAAACAAACATGAAATTTTTTTTTTTTCAAAAATATTTTTTAATTAAAAAAATACCGATATATCGGTCCAAAACCGATATTTCGGCGATATATCGTCGATATATGAAAATTTTGAAAAAACCGATACTAATTGGTATCGATGTATCGGTTTAGGGCCGATACCGATATATCGGTGATTATATTGCCGATATATCAACGAGACGATTTTTCATGCTCCAAGTCCGCCTTTTGACGCCCGCTACATTTGCATGTGAGCCCATGGTGGCAGACCCTTCACTGTGGCAGGGAAGTGGCAACGGAGTTAGTACCTCCTCTCCATCGTAAAGAGATTATTAAAAAAGCTATATTGGATGTGGGTTCAACGTGTTGCCAAATTATGTGGGTCCATCGTGTCACATTGTGCTGAGTAAAGACAAACCCTCTAGGTATTCGTTTTTTTCCTAGGGGCAAACATGCCTTATGCCCCTCTTGTCAAAGATATTTACTTTTTTCTTGGATGATCCAAGATATTTACTTTATTTATGTAAATTCAAATTACTTTACGTTGTATAATATTTCTTGGTGCAGAAATCCTGTCTGCATTTTGGGAAAAAACAGTTCCATCATTTTTTCTTGATGAAAAACGGGTTGCATCATTAGTTGGCTGAGTTTGCTCCACCATGGAGAGGGTCGGGGAAAATAAAATAAAAATAAAAATAAGAGAGGGGAGGGGGACTTTTTGTAGGGCCTTAGAGCTACGATAAAATTCACTCATTTTAAATACAAACATGTTTCACTGGGATAGGGAGTATTTACTGTTGGAAATACTAGTCTACTTTTATCTATCGCATAGATAAAGAGCTAATAAAATAATGACATGCATATGAAGAAACAATTTTATCTACCACATTGATAAAATCAATAGTTATCAAATTACAAATATGGCAAATATAAGATGTTACCGTCCTTCAAAAGAATAAAATCTCTTGATGCATCACATGTATATAAGATCCAACCATTCTATTTAGGGGCCGTTTGGGGCGTGATAAAAACCAAATATCCACTGTGGATAATCCACTTGGAAAGTGGATTATCCACAGTGGATATTTGGTTTTTATCACGCCCAAACGGCCCCTTAATTGAATTGTATATCCAATCGAATGGTCTTTACCTCTTCTCCTTTGATGGTCTTCAAATCTGCAAAGACATTACAAAGATGATGCAGTTTGAGGCGTCTTCAAGTGCCTGACCGTGAACGAAATTGACAGTCAATTCTCTAGCCATATTCATGGTATCCTGACTAGTCACCTACAATGCCTTATCAAGCAAATAATTTCATCCTGTTCAGGTCATTCAAACCAATAGGGTTGTAATAATGTATACTGCTACTATTAAACTTGCTATTATAATATTATTATTACCTCAAGGACTTTTTCCATTACATCCATGTCCTAAATCTTGCGCTTGAATCCGACACCATTTCCGTAATGTGATGAGGACCTAATGCACACATTACTGAATTCATATATATATATATATATATAGAGAGAGAGAGAGAGAGAGAGAGAGAGGGGACGGTTTATATGAAATCGCTCTCATATAAGAGCATGAAGCCAATCTTTTAGGCCATTGAATTCCGATCTAAGGGTTGATATCAAATCAGTAGGTAGTTGAGTATGTCACATCTTAGGTAAGTGAGTTCCATGTATCTGTTTATAGTCATGAGATCAAGATTCAATAGCTACGAATGGAATTGGCCTCATATAAGCCATATGAGAGCGATCTCATTTATATATGGGAAAAGTTTAAATGAGATCACTCTCAGATAGCTTATACAAGAACAATTTCATTTCTACCCGTTAGATTTGATCCAATGGTTGTCATCCTACTTCAGCTAACTCATCTCAAGCCCAACCCCAACCCCAACCAATCCTTCTCTTCAATTTCACGCGACTCCAGAATATTAGCAACTCAAGTTGAGAAATAAGCAACCAGACTCCGAACATCTCATTTGAACGGATATAGATCACAATTAAAATAGACTCCAAACATACAGAGTGTAGGAGTTGTCAATTTCTGCTCTCAGGTCAGTCCACTTCCCCTTATGGACATCTATGCCAGAACATCCTAGAGGTTCTACAGAGGAACCCGGCCATGTGTCTAGGGATACTGGCCCCATCAGTGCTTACGGGCACAATGGGCGGAGACTGCAGACCTTCCGTAATATCATATAGTCTAAAGCGCACGCGTTACCGTCATCGACTGAACTACAGAGGTTCATAATATAATCTGAGACCACAGAGGATCTAGCAATGGCTTGTGAGCATACTATGATTTCGACTCGAAGAGTTTTCATCAATCACTCTTGTGGAATAAGCAGTCTACAGAGAACTGAAAATAATCTGACAGCAACAGGGGCTGTATTAAAATCAATGGAAAATTCTCAATATTCAAGAATGGACTCTCTTAGAATACCATTGAGATTTCAATATCCCAAGGAGTTAACAATTCAATAAAAGAATCAATACTCATCATCAAAATCTGACTCATTAAGGAGTAACTGAAACAACTCATCTTCCACGCTTGACCCAACTATAAGTGTATAATAGTAACTTTACTGATCTGATAATTTTCGCTGTGCAAGGCCATAGATAAGAATTTTCAGATCTAACGTTAAACTCAGATGACTCGAATGGTCACGATAATTAGGGTTTGAGAGTACAACCCTAATCAGATTTCTGGAGACACTTCAATCGGTAAGGTAGTTTAACACATAAGCTCGACTCAATTTGGCTTGACTCCACTTGACTACGCAATTTCAGAAGATTATACTCTCGGCCCCAATTACCACCCAAGTCCTTCTTATTTTTATTCAGGTAGTAACTTATCCATATCTTTATATAATCATATGATACCAAGTAATATTAAGCACAACCCGGTTCACTGCCCTGTTTTCTGCACAATAGCACAATTTTGAGTCACACAGTAATTTTTACAGTTCGAATCTGGTCCTAAAAATTTTATTGTAGATTCTCCCAAGAGTCTACAATCTAACCCAACCAAAAACACATTTTTTTGAGTTTTATAGAATTAGTTACACATTTAATACTGCAGTCTATCTGTGCAGGAAAAATACTGGCCGAGGCTAATTAACCTCAATTAACCTTCATAATATGATACTTATATGCTAATACTCACTTATCCATGATATAATAATAATTACCCCGTCCTCTAATGATACTTATATAATCATATCAGTAGGTAAAGTTTTTGACTTTAGAACAAATAGCCACCCGACAATTGATATTATAACCAATTATGATTAATTTCCATAAACCCCAATTAAGACTTCTAATATGGGACACAAAAATGGAATAGGATGCTGTCGACTTCAAAAAGACATGATCTTTCCACCAATCAGTAATAATATGAGTTTGATCTTCTATGGATTAGTGATTATAAGTATACTTCATCGACATATATCATGTACACACCCTAATTGACAACCGATAACTTAATATCAATCGATAATATCAAACATCAAGACAACCATGACTGGACAGAAAATACCAACAGCCATTTGAGTACATAATCGATCATTGGAATACTGGAATAGAAATGAAATTACGTACCTAGGCCATTGCACACTACTGTATAGGGCATTGCTATAATAACAATTTCTGTCATAGTAGAATAACCAAAAAGAGAAGAAATATGGCATCAGCCCTTCTTTGACAGCCAATTCTCTAGCCATATTCATGGTATCCTCACTAGTCACCTACAATGCCATATCAAGCAAATAATTTCATCCTGTTCGGGTCATTCAAAGCAATAGGGTTGTAATAATGTATACTGCTACTATTAAACTTGCTATTATAATATTATTATTACCTCAAGGACTTTTTCCATTACATCCATGTCCAAAATCTTGCGCTTGAATCCGACACCATTTCCAGATAATGTGATGAGGACCTAATGCACACATTACTGAATTCATATATATATATATATATATATATATATATATATAGAGGACAGTTTACATGAGATCGCTTTTATATAATAGCATGAAGTCAATCTTTTGGGCCATTGAATTCTGATCTAAGGGTTGATATCAAATCAGTGGGTAGGTGAGTATGTCACATCATAGGTAGGTGAGTTCAATGTATCTGTTTATAGTCATCAGATCAAGATTCAATAGCTACGAATGGAATTGCCCTAATATAAGCCATATATGGGAAAAGTTTAAATGAGATCGCTCTCATATAGCTTATACGAGAATAATTTCATTTCTAGCCGTTAAATTTGATCCAATGGTTGTCATCCTACTTCAGCTAACTCATCTCGAACCCAACCCCAACCGATCCTTCTCTTCAATTTCACGTGACTCTTTCCCTCCAGAATCCTCCCGCTTCATTTCCCCCCTCGGGACGGGCCTTGCCGGACGCGGCTTACCTTCGCCTCGGGCCTCCCTATCCATGGTGCCTGGCCTTCTACTCCGGCCTCCGCGTCCGTGGTGCCTAGCCTTCCCCTCTGGCCTCCTCATCTACTAAGGTCGCCTTCATTTTCGGCCTTCCATCGCCTCCGTCGGTGAGCGCGGGTCTGCCACTGCCTCCCACCTCCTTTCCTCCTCGCTTGCAGCCATTGGTCACTTTTCTCAGAAGAAAGGTATTAGCTTGACATCCCCCACACCACACACACAGCTTGAATTTCCCCTTCTATTTTTGTGAAGTTCAACTTTTATTTTAGTTTTTCTTCGGTTGTTTCTTAAATAGTTTACGTGCGGGGATCAGCACATGCCAATTCAAAGTATTGGGTGTGCCATTCCATGGTGCAGTGCACACCACATGTTTGTTGAAATGCCATTATCTAATATTTTTTTATCAGTCTTTAATTATAGCCTATGCACCAGAGAGATCAGTAACTGCTAAATGTTATTTCTGCTGATCGATTTCTTTTGACATTTAGAATGAGCCTTTGGAGATTCCTACTGTAATACCAAAGAGTGTAAGGATTCCTATTGTTCAGAGTTAAATTTCTGATTGGGACTGTTGCAGGCTGATGGAGAGAGGTCTGCTACCAAGGGAAGCAGCACAGAAAATTTACTCTAAGAAGATTTAGAACAACCAGCAGCAAAAGGTGAGCATGTCCGTAAAATCAGTCAAGTCAGTAACAGTCGTTGTGACTTAATTGCCCCTGTTCTTGTAGATCAGTTTAGTATGTTTCTATTCCATTTTTAATGTCACTAGACTCTAGACTTTGGAATAGGAAAATCAAATTGAAACACACAAAAATGTTGTGGTTCAAGTAGAACTAACATTTTTCTCTAATGTACCTCAATGGATAAAATGCATCTATAACTATGTCTCCTCTAGGTCAAGCTCTGTTTATGGCATGCTGTCTTGAGGCTTATAAAACAAATTTAATATGAAATTTTTCATCATTTTGACAGATCCACTTTCATATTGCTTGAAATGTAACTAGACTACATTTTAATTAGAGTCATGTTCAGTTGAAAACAAGTGGATTATGTCATCAACTGAAAATGAATGAGCATTGAAATAAATATCTGTGACTCAAACCTTTTTCAGCTGATAAACCCATGTTTCTTTACTAGAGACTTTCAAGGCCAAAAGCATGGGTCATCAAATGTGATAGCATTAGTTCTAAGAAAGACTTCATCTTTGTAATTTAATGCCTACATATGTTTGTTTAATGTCATTTGGTAGGCATTGTTACATACTCCTTCTGTCCAATTTTACTTGTCTGGATTAGAAAACCAAACTGATTTTAATTCATTTTGATTTTCTAATCTAGACAGGTAGTATTGGACGGAGGGAGTACTTCCTAATGGCAGGTGTTGATGTTGCCTTTTCCTGTATTAGAGTTTACATGAACTTTTACCAAAGTTCCTCTCTGCAATAGAGTTCCATGTCAGCAATTTAGGATGGCTTTATCTCATTTTTATGAGAAGCAGAGGAAATGAACCATCCCAAATATCACTCCCTAACTGACCTTTCAAAGTAGCTAGGATCTATGTCAAGCAGTCATATTTGATCTTTTCTGAAGGATGCTCCTAAACTTGCATGACCTTTTATCTTGTCATTTTGGTAAGTTAAATGGAAGGCATCTGAACCTGTAATCCTCTTGCAGAATCTGAAGGGTTTCCAATTCAAAATTCATCATTCTTACATTGCCCTCCTGCAAATATTTTTCATTTCCTCTGATAGAGATCAGTCAATTGTTGTTATCAGATTGATGGGGAAATAGCAAGAGGTGAATGGAAATTTACCAAATTAATAGATCCAACATGGGATGTGCCCTCCCAATTTATTTATTTATTTTTTCATTTGTCACTATGAATAAGGAAAACTGCATGTTTGCTTGCTTGTTTCTATATACTGAACCTTAGTGACAAGGTCATCTAGAGTGGATCAACTCAAATCCAACTTGCATATAGTTGAGATTTTGGAGTTTGTTGATGTTAAAAGTCTGGTAATGTGGAGTCTACATGCCTAATTGTGTGTTTTGTGGTTTGACACTTAGAAATCTGTTGTCGTGCCTAACCGATTTGGATTATATCATTGTAGGTTGCTGCTTCTATGTTTTGTACAAGAACTCACATCCCTGTGTGTAAAGAGCAATTCATCAGGATTGCCCCGTTTGCTTTGAGGTAATTCACTTTTCACCTTCATCTGGGTTCTAAACGGCCAAATAGGTTTTTTTTTCTAGTGATTTCACTGTACAATTTAAATTTTCTTTTACAGTTCTTGTTTGAATCAACCAAAGTTGTTAGCATCCTACCTTGTGGGCACCCTATTCATGAGAACTGTTTGAAAGAGATGCAGCAACATTACCAGTGAGTGGTTAATCTGCTTCCAGTTCATTAACTTTTTTTTTTTCGGGCCGACAAAAAAAAATTCATATTTTTCCTTTTGAATAATAAGTCTTTGAATATGTCATGCATTTTACTTAGGGATATAGATATGGCACAGGTACGCTTGCCCTCTTTGCTCAAAGTTTGTGTGTGACATATCAAAAGTTTGGGAACAAATTGATATGGAAATTGCTGCTATTCCCATGCCATAACCGTACCAGAACAAATGGTGATCTCTATCCCCTTTATCCCTCTATGACAAACATTTTTCTGGATTCTAAACGTTGATACTAATGAATTATATTGTATGCTATAGGTATGGAAACTATGTAATGATTGTGGAACAAACTCGCTAGTCCAATACCATGTTGTTGCCCAAAAATGCCTCAACTGCAAGTCCTACAACACTCGCGAGACAAGGGGGACAACTGGCTGAGTGGTATTGAGGGTGCAGATGATCACTGCAGATCTTTTCTATGGAACTATGTGGCTAGTTGAAAAATGCGGCACATTGATCTTATGGGACCTCTTCTACCACAGGCCTCGCAATGGCAGTTAATGGGAATCGATTTATGTGCTCCATTCAGCCGCAAATAACTATTGAGCTGCAGAAATCTTCTCAGCTTCCTTTGTGCTTTGTTATTTTCTTTCTCTGTGTACTATTCTCACCCTCGGGGCCAGATCTCTGTCCTCTAGTTCCCATTGTGTTGTTTTCTTGTATATTACTCGTGTTCTTAACTATTCTTTTTTATCTCTTGAACTCATATCTTCTAGGCTCTAGCTCTTGCTCTAAACGTGTTTTACAAAAAGATACATTGATGAGACATTTAGATAAATCGATGTCTGTCTTTAGTAGGAAGAAACCTTAAGGGGGCAACTGCAGTTTCGAAATGCATCAAACAAGGCTCTCATTCTGATACAGAACATTCAATACAATGTGTTCAATTCAATTTTACAACCATTGTCATTTGCCAAACACATGAATGACTCAAAATTACAATGAAAAATATTAAAGGTTTGTGTCTACAGGCAATTTAATTTGGCAATATTTAATGATCTCCCTAAAACAAAAAATTCAATCTATAAGTCACAGACTTAACTACTTCTTTCTGCTAGAGCAACCATGGAAACCACAATAAAGTGACTCAGATTTTTTGTCCTCCGCTATCTTCTCATATTACCATTTTCCCCATTTTCATATGCTGAGATGGCACTCTGTAAAAGCCATTGTCTTGAAAGTTAGGTGGTGCATAACCATAACCTGACAAAAAGAATGCCATAACCAATTCAAGTACCAACAAAATTTTATAGGTTTGCCTAGGTAACTAATAAACAAGGAAAATTATTGGCTACGCGCCGCGCAGGGGGAACAGTGTGCTCATCACTAATAGGTGATGGGCACATCTCCCCTGCTTGTCATGATTGCCATATGGGACCCGCAAGCAGGGGAGACGTGCTCATCAACCATTGGTGATGAGCACACTGTGCCCATGCGCGGCGCGCAACTAATAACTTCTCAATAAACAAGGTGGTTAACCCCACAGAAACAACCATACAGCACGGTTAAGGAAGATAGATTGGAAGACCAAATTAATTGCATAGATTGGACTTGCAAATGAGCATTCACAAGTTAGTGATAATATTGACCCGAACATGACTATAAAAAGAATTCAAGCATGTCTAAGCCTAAAGGAGAAAATTAAAATGACAATGCAAACTTTTAGACTGTACAATCTCACTAATAGACAACCAGACAAAGGAATTGACCAAAAATTCATAAAAAAGTTCATTAAACTGCCAAGAAAACATATCATCGACCTCTATAGTATGTTGCTTTAATTACTTGAACAAAATTCTAGGGCTACAGACTATTGATCTTCCCTAATCCTGGTTAGAAAATTTCTTAGATAGTGTCATGAAATAGAATTGCTGTGTGAACATATCAGTTAGTGTAACACCCAGAAAATTAGTAAGTATTTTAAAACCAAAATTTGACCCTCTTAATATTTGATTTTGTCGTGTTTTTCTGTATGGAAATTAAAGTTGGTGAGAGGAGCTTTCCAACGCCACCAATTATGCGTGATTTGCAGTTCGAAGTGAAAAGATATGAGAAATTGAATTTTGATTGTGCGTGACTGCGATCGATTGCCATAAGAAACGATCGATCGGAAAGTTGAACCGATCGACGCCATATCAAAACGATCGATCATAGTTACTATGATTTTTGAATGTTTTGTTTCGCGTAAAGCGATCGATCAGCAATAATGGCGATCGATCGGCTGTAACGCGGTAGTGTAAAGCAACGCATATAACGATCGATCGCCGGCTGCGGTTTTGCGATTTCTAGCTTATTTTTGGGGTGGATTTGCTTGGGAAAGATAACAAATCCTAATGGGACTTGATTTGCACGTCTCTAGAGGGGTCATGAGGCCTTCCCATTGGTTGGAAGTGTCCATGATTTGGAAGATTAGTTTAAGAAGGGATTCTCCCCCAACTCTATATAAACACTAGAGAATTGGCTTGTGCTAATCCTAGAACATCCAGAGACCTTTTCCCTTCTCCTTCCCACGTTCACCCATCTTTGTTAAGGCTTCTTCTTGTGGGAGTTTGCAAGAGCTTGGAATGGGAAATTTGGAGGAAGCGGAGGAGACAAGTAATGCGTAGAGAGGCAAAATCTTTGGTGAATTAAGTAAGATGGTTTTTCCCCTCTTCTCTCTTCTGATTATATGCTTTTGACAAGTGTTTTGATTCAGCACCTCAGTTATTGTTTGGATTCTTGTGAGATGAATGAATTGTGTCATTATTTCTATGCGTAGTGCATCATAAATCATATTTGCATTCATGTTTCACTTCTAGATGGGAATTCGCACATAAAGTCTAATGCTTTATTAATTTTCCAGACACTAAAAGTGTAACACCCAGAAAATTAGTAAGTATTTTAAAACCGAAATTTGACCCTCTTAATATTTGATTTGGTCGTATTTTGCCTTATGGAAATTAAAGTTGGTGAGAAGAGCTTTCCAACGCCACCAATTATGCGCGATTTGGAGTTCGAAGTGAAAAGATATGAGAAATTGAATTTTTATTGAATGTGACTGCGATCGATCGCCATAAGAACCGATCGATCGGCAAGCTGAACCGATCGATGCCTTATCAAAACGATCGATCGTAGTTACTGTGATTTTTGAATATTTTGTTTCGCGTAAAGCGATCGATCGGCAATAATGGCGATCGATTGGCTGTAATGCGGTAGTGTAAAACAACGCATACGACAATCGATCGCCGTATAGCCGATCGATCGCCGGTTGCGGTTTTGCGATTTCTAGCTTATTTTTGGGGTGGATTTGCTTGGGAAAGATACCAAATCCCAATGGGACTTGAGTTGCATGTCTCTAGAGGGATCATGAGGCCTTCCCATTGGTTGGAAGTGTCCATGATTTGGAAGATTAGTTTAAGAAGGGATTCTCCCCCAACTCTATATAAACACTAGAGAATTGGCTTGTGCTAACCCTAGAACGTCCAGAGACCTTTTCCCTTCTCCTTCCCACATTCACTCATCTTCGTTAAGGCTTCTTCTTGTGGGAGTTTGCAAGAGCTTGGAGCGGGAGCTTTGGAGGAAGCGAAGGAGATAAGCAACGCGTAGATAGGCAAAATCTTTGGTGAATTAAGTAGGATGGTTTTCCCCCTCTTCTCTCTTCTGATTATATGATATTGACAAGTGTTTTGATTCGGCACCTTAGTTATTGTTTAGATTCTTTTGAGATGAATGAATTGTGTCATTATTTTTATGCGTAGTGCATCATAATCATATGTGCATTCATATTTCGTTTCTAGATGGGAATTCACACTTAAAGTCTAATACTTTATTTATTTCCAGAGACTAGAAGTTCTGATATTGCTTGATGGACTATGATCCACGTTGAGTTTGTGCCTTTAATGTGTGTCTTGCATTAATTGTCTTATTTGAGATGTATTAATGTTTAAAACTGTGTTATATATAAAAGAACACAAGAAAAGAGTGAATTTTAGTAATTCCAGATAATCTTAGGTTCTGTAATTGGTCTAGGAGGGGAGCATATGGTCTGTTAATGATGTATTATTATTTATAATGTGCTATTAAGTAAGATAATCAAGTTTAATCAAGAGCCTTAATCTCGGCCAGAACTGTTTCTGATAGTTGGTAGTAAATAATTCATAACTAATTCAAATAAAATCGACAAAATATAAAATCAGTGGGGTTAGAAACTAGCTCATGAGGGTATTATCAGTAAAAATTTCAGAGGTTAAGTCTTACTGTATAGAGCACAGTAGCCGTCCGAAGAGGATTATTGTGCAGGAGGCAGTGAGCTGAATCTGAGAAAAAATACTAAGTATACAAATAATATCATGAAATATGATATGATAATGTCTAACGTGTCTATACCATTAATTAGACTATATACTTATGGAATATCACAGTAAAAATTGGGTTAGAAGTAATCTAATTAGGGGGGATAGTTCTTTGAACAAGTGATTCATAACTATCTATTTTAAAAGCGTTGATGTCGGTTTAGTATTCTATTTGGAATTCAAATCATCTAAGAATTCTTTAATTTCTCATCTCTGATATTTGTATTATAAAACTCTAATGCGTATGAGGAATTCCTATCTAAGGCTGAGCATGAAAGGCATGTATTGATTGTATGGTACTCCTTGGGTGAGTTGTTATTATTCAAAATGTTTGGGTTGTCTTGTTATTCTATGCTACTCCAATGAGTGAGTTATGTATTGACCAAAGACTTTGATACTTCTATACATACTCAATGAGAGAGTCTATTCTGGTGAGAGATACCTTATGATCTTAGAGTGTTGTGACCTCATTCCTTTGAGATATTGCTCATATTGATTACATGATTGTTTTCTTCCACTGGAGATCTCGCGAGACCCTCCCCATGGTGGATTCATAGTATGCTCAATTAAGCCATTGCTAGATCTTGCGAGGTCACTTATATTTATGAAATTGAGTAACTGGTTACACTATAGCATTGGCTATCGAGTAACTGGTTACACTATAGTACTGTCTATCGAGTAACTGGTTACACTATAGTACTGTCTATCGAGTAACTGGTTACACTATAGTACTGGCTATCGAGTAACTGGTTACACTATAGTACTGCTTATCGAGTAACGGTTACACTATAGCATTGACTATCGAGTAACTGGTTACATTATAGTACTGGCTATCAAGTAACTGGTTACACTATAGTACTGCTTATCGAGTAACTGGTTACACTATAGCATTGACTATCGAGTAACTGGTTACATTATAGTACTGCCTATCGAGTAACTGGTTACACTATAGTATTGCTTATCGAGTAACTGGTTACACTACAACACTGCCTATCGAGTAACTGGTTACACTATAGTACTGGCTATCGAGTAATCGATTACGCGATAGCTTTTTTAATGGGACAAACTTCAATGATGCGTATCTTACTCATTTCTGATCCGTTTCGGCCCATTTTTTTTTATTCTTCTTCATTTTTAGTGTTCTTTCTTATAATGATGAAAAAATGTCAAAAAACAGACTAAAAATGAGGGAGATATGACGGGGAGGGGGGTCCCTCAGTTTAATGGTGCAGCGGTGGTGTCACGCCCCGAAATCCCATACCTCGATCGGAGTGCAAAAGCCAACCAATGGGATACATTTCGAGGTAGAGATCCCGGGCATGCGATCGGACAGTCGATTTTCCAACCGTTTACAATCATCTCAAAAGGACGTGTAACTGATTATGCCCGCAATCAGTGTAATACAATAACAGACATCAATAAATACTATGAAATGAATTTACTTAATAATAATCCATTTAAGAAAGTTAAATAAAATAAACCTATAAGTCTATGACACACAATTGCCAATAATGACATAAGCATCAATAAAAGCAAAACAAATAACAAAATAGTCTTTAAACTCTTCTCGGCGCCTGCAATCCGCCATTCCACTACTGCACTTCTTGATCTCACTTTCCATTTGCGCCTGCATCAGAGGATGCATGAGTATTTCATAGTAACACTCAGTAGGATGTAAAAACCCACTGAATTAAAACAAGCAGTATGAAGAGAATAAGAATAACAAAGGATTGTGAACATCCCACAACATCTAACTGAACCGAGGTCTATACACCTACAAGGTTAGTCAACAACAATTCCAACTTGCAAGTATAGGAAAACATCAATAAGGCTTCGAACAAACATATGTGTAAGGAGAGAATAACAATCATATTAAAGGCTCTAGACATCTAAAGTGAAAGGAGTTACAATTTCTACTCGCTAACCTGGTCGTTCGCAAGTGACTAAAATAATATACCAGAACCACCCTAAGGGTCCTCTCTTTGGAACCCTGCCATGCGTCTAGGATGCTGGCCCCACCAGTGCTTATGGACACGACGGGCAGAGACTTAGGACCTTTTGTAATGTCCACAATCTAACGTATGTATAGTGCCTTCCTTTGGGCAGTATGGAATCACAATTTCATAAATATAAGTGACCTCGCAAGATCTAGCAATGACTTAATTGAGCATACTATGAATTCACCATGGGAAGAGTCTCGCAAGATCTCCAGTGGAAGAACAATCATGTAATCAATATGAGCAATATCTCAAGGGATTAGAGGTCACAACACTCAGATCATAAGGTATCTCTTACCAGAATAGACTCTCTTATGGAGTATGGATAGAAGTGTCAAGGTCTTTGGCCAACACATAACTCACTCATTGGAGTAGCATAGAATAATAAGACAACCCAAACACTTCGAATAATAACAACTCACCCAAGGAATACCATACAATCAATACACACTTTTCATGCTTAGCCCTAGATAGGAATTCCTTATACACATTGGAATTTTATAATATAAATATCAGAGATAAGAAATCAAAGAATCTTAGATGATTTGAATTCCAAGTAGAGTATCAAACCGACATCAACGCTTTTAAAATAGATAGTTATGAATCACTTGTCCAAAGGATTATCCCTCCTAATTAGATTACTTCTAACCTAATTCTTACTGTGATATTCCATAAGTATATAGTCCAATTACTGGTATTGACACGTTAGACATTATTATATCATAGTTCATGATGCTATTTGTATACTTAGTATTTTCTCTCAGATTCAGCTTACTGCCTCCTGCACAATAGTTCTCTTCCGACTGCTACTGTGATCTGTACCGTAAAATTTGACTCTGAAAGTTTTACTGATAATACCCTCGTGAGTCTAGTTTCTAACCCCACTGATTTTATATTTTTCCACTTTTATTTGAATTAGTTATGAATTATTTACTACTGACTGTCAGCACAGAAAGAGTTCTGGCCGAGATTAAGACTCTTAATTAAACTTGATTATCTTTCTTAATAACACATTATAAATAATAATATATCATTAACAGACCATATGCTCCCCTCCTAGACCAATTACAGAACCTAGGATTATCTGGAATTACTATAGTTCACTCCTTTCTTGTGTTCTTATATATATAACACAGTTTTTAAACATTAATACATCCCAAACAAGACAATTAATGCAAGACACACATTAAAGGCACAAACTCAACGTGGATCATAGTCCATCAAGCAATATCAGAACTTCTAGTCTCTGGAAATAAATAAAGTATTAGACTTTAGGTGTGAATTCCCATCTAGAAACGAAATATGAATGCACATATGATTATGATGCACTACGCATAAAAATAATGACACAATTCATTCATCTCAAAAGAATCTAAACAATAACTAAGGTGCCGAATCAAAACACTTGTCAATATCATATAATCAGAAGAGAGAAGAGGGGAAAAACCATCCTACTTAATTTACCGAAGTTTTCCACTGAAAAATCCCATAAGAAGAAGTCTTAAAAGAGGTGGATGAACGTGGGAAAGAGAGGGGAAAAGGTCTCTGGACATTCTAGGGTTAGCACAAGCCAATTCTCTAGTGTTTATATAGAGTTGGAGGAGAATCCCTTCTTAAACTAATTTTCTAAATCATGGACACTTCCAACTAAGCATTACAGCAGAATATGGTGAGAAAAAAGAGGAGAAAGACAGGGGCTTCATGGGTGAGAAAAAAAAGTGTTACTTAGGATTGTTTTGGAAATTGTGTGGTGTAGGGTGCAAGATTCCGATTATTGAGAACTTGGGTGCAACTGAGGTGAGGGGCTACCTTTTGAAATTTGATGTCCATTTCATTCTCATTTATGTGGTTAGTGATTGTGAACTGTTCATAAGTATTCTCTGTATACTTGATACCTTTTTATGTGTCTTCAAGATCCTTCTAGAGACGTGCAAATCAAGTCCCTTTGGGATTTGATATCTTTCCCAAGCAAACCCACCCCAAAGATAAGGTAGAAATCGCAAAACCGCAACAGGCTATCGATCGGCTATATGGCAATCGATCGTCGTATGCGTCATTCTACACTACCGCGTTACAGCCGATAGATTGCACTTATTGCCGATCGATCGCTTTACGTGAAATAAAACATTCAAAAATCACTGTAACTACGATCGATCATTTTGATAAGGCATCGATCGGTTCATCTTTCCGATCGATCATTTCTTATGGCGATCGATCGCAGCCACGGTCAATCAAAATTTAATTTCTCATATCTTTTTACTCCGAACTCCAAATGGCGCATAATTGGTGGCGTTGGAAAGCTCTTCTCATCAACTTTAATTCCCATAAGGAAAAACATGACAAATCAAACATTAAGGGGGTCAAATTTCGGTTTTAAGATACTTGCTAATTTTTCAGGTGTTACTGGTGGAGGCGTTGGGGCAAATACCGGGGTGACCGGCTTTGGACGACTCGAGCAGTTGCCCGGGAGGGGTGGGCACGGGTTCCCTTGGCTAAACGTGGTGGCGACGCGGGGGGCTCAACGAGCAGCGGTGGGGATGGGTGGCACACACTCTCCCGGCTCAACGGGGCACCGTCGAGGTGGGGGTACTTATCGGGGGGATGAACCTCTGGGAGAGAGTTGATTTTTCTCGTTGAAGAGGCGCGACGCTCAATTCGTCAGCCTGATTCTCACTTCGGGGTGAAAGGTGAAAATTGTCACCTATCACCTTTCAGGGGCATTTTTTAGCCTTTTTGCAAACAAACACAAAACAGGCCTGAAAGGTGAAAAAGTGAAAATTTTCACCTATCACCGTCACCGACCATTTTTCACCCTTTCAGCTTCTAAACACTTTTCACCCTGAAAGGTGAAAATTTTCACCTTTGAGGGCTAAAATATGTTTTTTTTTCAGCTTCCAAACGCACCCTAAGTCAACAGCAAAATTATAAACATTAAGGTCATTCTCTTTGACCTAAATGCATCTCATGTAATATTCACTGACGAAAGATAAAATGCACATATAAAAATGATATTGAAAAGCATAAGAAATTATGAATAAAATTAAGCCAAAATCAACAATCTTTTTTCATTTTGTTTCAACCCAGTTCCATCTCATATGACATTCATCCACTTATATTAAACTAATAAAAAACAAAATTAAGATAAAAAACTGTACTAATATGTTATGACCCTATTAGGATTAGGATTAGGATCAATAATTAGGATTAGGACCCTATTAGGACTATAATTAGGATCAGGAGCCAATGATGGAAGACAGTCGATTGGGCGTTGTACAGGAGGCGGCTTCAGCGGAATCTCAGGCGATTGGGGTTTCATCGGAGGCTGCTTCGGCGGAGGAGGAGACACGGGGTTGCAAAAGTCGGTGGCAAGGCGAGCACCACGGTGGCGTCAAAAGGCAGATGTTTTGGTGGCGGTGGAGGCAGATCCGGCTGGGAGGACCACGGTGGGGGCTTTGGCAGAAATTGGGCGGCAAGACTGCAGCAGCCGAAAGGTCACTCCTTGCGCAAGGGTGGGCGGCCGATCGGCAAAAACGGCGGCCTGCAGTGGAAGGGACTGGACAATAGTGGAGGTTGGTGGCGCTAGTGTGGAGGTCCCATGCGGCGGTGGTGAAGGGAGGGGAAGGACACCGGTTGAGGCAAAAAGGTGATGACTTTGGTGGTGGGTCTAGTGGCGGCGGATTCAACGGCAAAGGCAGCGGCTTTGGGAAAGGTGGTGGCGACAGAGGTGCCGATGAAGCTTGAGGGGGTGCGGCAATGCGGTCGGGATCATAAAGCTTGCAACTTGCTTCGTCGGTGGCCGTGCTGGCCAGATTTGAAGGTGGTGGTGGCTCATCGACGGCCAGTCCGGTGACGATTTGATGGTCGATGTGCATAGGAGATTGCAGCGGCACATCTGGGAGAAGAACGAGGTCCTTTGTCACAGGGCTGCTACTGATCGAGGGAGGCGGTGGTCACGATGCCGATGGTCAGCAGAAAAGATTCGGCGGAAATCAGGGGCGCCACTGCGGCTGATGGGAAGAACCCAGACGAGGGGGAGTCCGCACCAAGGCGACATGCCAGACAACAACAATTGCGTGTCGACGGGAAAATCTCGCGGCAAAAATAGGGTTGGGAAGGCGCCAAAACTCGGAATAGTGGCCGTCATCGTCTGGCGATGCAAGGACAGCAAAAGCGCCTCACTGCGACTGTTGGACTCCGCGATCGTATTCTTCAAATCGGTAAAGTTTCTATCTCGCTCATCCAATTTCGCTTCCAATTGTGTAATAGCGGCAGCAAGGGTGGGTTGGGTGGGAACCGAGGGTCGACTGCTGTGAGACCAATGATGTAGACCATAATCTACATAAGAATCCATCATAGAAGAAAGAGGAGAAAAAGTAGGATTAAAGCTAAGAAAGACTAGATTAAACTAAACTAGAAAATAAATTATTCTATTGATCATTGATTGATTATTGAGTAGGGAAGATCCCTTTACATATTTATAGGCTCTTAATCCATAATCCTAATTGACATAGGAGTAGGCTAGTCCTAATCTTAATCCTAATCCTAATAGGGTCATAACATAATATTGCAGGAAGTGAAAAAATGCTTACATTGCAAAGTACCCAAAATTCTAAAAACATCAAAAGTTCGTATTTTTCCTAGTTATGCACTATTTTCATGCAATACTGACTTATTGCAGGAAGTGGAAAAAGTCTAAAAATTGGGAAGTATCCGATATCCCCAAAACTCATAACTTTATATTCCTACTACTTAGTTAACCATAATTTTCACGCACAACTAAGCAAGTTCATGACAATCCAACAATTGGGTATCATCTCCCTCGTCAAAATGAAAAATTTCAAAAAACAAAGTACAAAAGGAATTCAAGCATGTCTACGCTCGTCGTACTTCACCTTCTTCGCCGCGTCGATCGTGTAAATCCCCTCTCCTTCCGTGGCAATAGGATCGACCGGGACTCCGGTGGTAAGGAAATGGGGAGGAATGGACAGGAAGAGGTAGAGGATGCATGACAAAGGGGAAGGTAATGAGAGGAAGTCGAGGAGGGGAGAGGAGCCGGGTGGAGGCGGTGGCCGACGAGGGTGTGGCAGCGTTGGAGGCAGAGGGAGAGGATGGGGGCGGTGGAGAGAGAATGGCGAAGGTCGTGGGGGTGGTGGATGACGATGAGGTGGGTGGCGGTGGGAATCGAGGAGGACAATGAGGTGAGGGGCTGTCCGTGAGCGAGTTTGAGCAGTTTGTGATCGAAGAGGAGGCTTGACCATGGTTAGTTGCAGGGTTAGATGTCAGAACCGATTGATTTTGAAAATGGCACTCAGATCGTCATCCAACGGTTTACAAAATCATTCTCATACAAGCTATATGAGAACGATCTCATACAAACCGTTCTCATATATATATATATATTTATATATCTTTTTGTCATGTTCAAAACCATGGGAAAACACATAACAGAAGTACAATTTGGCGTGTAGGCAGTGCCAACAAAGAAATTGACAAAAAGGGATTTCCATTAGTTTAAAATAGTCGATTATTTATCTGTGGCATGGAAAATAGAGCCTTTTTAAAAAAATCAACTTTTTTTTATTCAGGAAGTTGCGTGAAAAGAAAATAGAATGATTACCTGATTTTCCACCATTAAGTATGTTGCTTTCAGCAGGCTCAACCCCATATATCTAAAAGAAAAAGACACTATAAAAACCTTGTTGTATAAGGTGTTTAATGAAAATTGATTGTCTAAGGTAATTATAAATTGAAAAATGTAAAGTGAAACATGTACCTGAACTTTAGGATTCATTGATTTGAGGTACCTCCCAACACCTGATACAGTCCGTCTACTTCCTATTCCCATCACAAAAATGTCAACTTGGCACAGTGTATCTGCCCATATCACAGGGCCTGTTGTCTCAAAATGTACCTGGTTTTGAGCTCAAAGATATAAGTTCACAAAAAGGAATACTTACAACCCATGTCTATATTTTTATTATATAGATCAGTACATGATATCTTATCGTGACATAACAAATGATTGAGTCAAATTAGTTTTATTAACCCTTTAATGAAATATAGCTTAAAATTTCTTTAATTTCCAACACAAGTATCAGCTCTTTGATTTGGTGGATTAGTGAGGAAGAGAACTTAATACAACAACTGCTGGTAAGAGGAGGAGACAAATAGTTCAACATGATTGAGTGTGGGAGTTAACCTGAGTGTTTGCGGGATTCTCAAACTGCTGAAGCATAAAAGCATTGGGAGTAGTTTCCATGAGTTCATAAGCTTTCTTAACAGTTCCTCCCATTCCCTTGGTGGGATCAGTTAGAACCAATTCGGACCCAAAGGCTGTCATGGAAACCCGTCTCTCTATGCTGGTATAGGAAGGCATGGTCAGTATGAGCTTGTATCCTTTCATGGCTGCCATGAATGACAACCCAATCCCCATATTGCCCGAGGTTGGCTCAATAAGTACAGTCTGTTTTTTGTAAAATATGAAGCCATTTTAGACAATATCAAACTTTCTATTTTTTCAATTTTCAATGAAAGAAGTTAAATTCTGAATTTAAAGGACATATTTTGATAATTTAATAGTATCAACGCTCGCAGCAATGCTTAATTCACAAAACATGTATAATCTACAAATTTGTCTGATATTTCAGTATTAAAAGTTAATTTTTCAATTTTGAATAAAAGCAGTTAATTTTTATATTTAACCGTGACACTTTGATAATTTGCAGCCCAAAAATGTTTAATATATAGAATTTGTCTGGTGAAAAGGGCCTGATTGCTTTATTGCTCAAGGAGCTATTTGTTTTTATTCTTTGCACAAGCATACGAAAAACGCTCACCTTAAGTTACACTTTTTCACAAAATTCATACTTTTTTTCATAAGACAGAGGGCGTGTTATTTTAACTACTCATGATCAATGTGTAATGTCATCATGGTATCCTAGATCAGCAAATATATATTTTAAAATAGTAAAATATAACCTTGCCCGGAGAAATTAGGTTTTTCTTTTCAGCATCTTCAATCATAGCTGATCCCGGCCTGTGACAAAAACAAAAATCAACTCATCAAAGTTAAGTTTCAATAGTCACTGTATATATAGGTTATCTAGGTTTCGATGGCAGATTTAAATGACATGTTGATTGTCTATGTGAAAATATATCATATACTCCTCCATCCTGATTGTCATATACTCCATCCTGTTTTAGATGCTCTATGTGAAAATATGTTGGTTTTTATTGGATGGTGAAAACCCCAACTAATGGACTTAAATTGACCATATGGAGCATCTAGAATGGGACTGCTTTATTTTCCAGATGGAACGTCTAAAACAGGGGCGGAGGGAGTCCCAGTTCCATAGCAGCACAGGGTTTTGCTCTATAGAATGTCCCTGTGATGATGACAAGGGGACATGAGAAATTCAAAGAGGAGCGGCAACAAACTATGAATCTTAGTGGCCGGGCCTAGCGCCATAGGCCACCACCGGAGCCGCCGCCAGGACGACCTTTGGAGTTGCCACTAGGCACCTAATGCGCGTTGCCATAGTACATTTTTTACTTTGTTGAATCTCACAGTAAAACTTTACACTTGGTTATATACAGTATGATGCTACTGTTGATTTCTTACAGAAGCATATGACTCACGTTCGGTCACTTGAATTTCGTATTCAAAGATGCAATTAGATCAACAGAGTAAAGTTCTATTATTGAATCCGGCAATTACATTTTAAAGTTGAATTTACTAATAATGTTACTGTTGCCTCAACATTATAACTATTACCACAACGGGATCTTTCGCGAGCTGCCACCGCAGTTGCCATTAGGTTGGTGCCGGCGGCACTGCAGCTGGTGGCAGTGACAGAGAGGAGGTTGGGTTGGGATAGGGAAGATAATAAGGAAAGATAACAAAATAAAAGACATATGGAAATACAGTATGGTTGTAATTAGTGGGAAACTTTGGAGGATATAAGATACAAATACAAACTCGTTTGGCAATTAATCGAATCGACGAGGATCAAAATAAAAAGGATAGCTTTTATTGGCCAAACCATAGAAGTTGGTGGCCTGCTTCTTCTAGCTCACCCCGGCTTGTTTTAGCTAGCCTACACCACTATACATGGACGGTGGGTATCCATCTTCCATGTTAAATGCGGTTGGGCTGGCTAAAACATGGGGTGGCAGACTATTTTATTCATCCTCGATACTCTCTTTGTTCCTATTGAAAGTAAAGGGGGTGAGATTGACAATTCTAAGTCAACCTCGATATGAAACTCAAGATTAATGGCATATACTCTCTCCGTCCAGAAAATTCTAACAACATTTGAAATGGATCCAGTAGATGACTAGATTTGCCTACAAATCAATAGATCTTCATGAATGTGCATAATAGGGGCAAGTGGAGGCTTGAAATGTTGTGGGCCCTATATGCCAATTAATCAATTTAACTCGATTTCAAACACTGTCAGGATTTTTTGGGAGGGAATGCAATGATATTCAAACATCTCTAAGCACTAATTGACAAAATATAAGAAAATAAGATCAATTATGTAAGAGTTGATTTCTTAAATTGGGTTTACTAGTACTAAGAACACACTTCAAATATAGGAGTTTAACTCCAAAGACCCATCATTAAGCAGCGCACCCCAAACACCAACAGGCGTGCTATTAACACTCTAAATTTGATGGAATCGTATTCGAGTGGAAGGACCCGCTCACTATCAGGTTCTATTGTTCCGTTAGCCCTCAATTGTAGCCAAGAAGCAAATTGGTTATTACATTCGTACCCGATATATATTGGACACGGATACGCAATGACACGGCTATTTGCGTATCTTACGCATATTCAGAATTAATAAAAAATGAATATTTTTTACACGGATGGATACGTGTCGGATATGGGCAATCGAGGGTGGCGGGGCCGGTGAGGAAGTAGAGGCGGGGAGGGGCGGCAAAGAGGTAGAATAAAAGCAAGAAAAGAGCAAACAGACGGGTACGAATAATGTGAGGAGTTTTGGAAAACCAGGAGAGCGAAGCTGAGATCTGCTGGAAACACCAAAAATGGGACAAGGACCAAGGGGGAGAGGAAGCGTTTTGGTCTTTTGCTGGCTGGGATAGGCGTGGGTCAGGAGACCACCTCCTCCCACCTCGGCTTCCGGATCACCGGTCTCCAGGTCAGCTCTGTCTCCGGGGAAGTATGGAAGCCGGGGAGGTAGGCGATGAAGCAGCTTGCCACATCACCGTCGGCGTGAAGTTGTTGCTGAGGAAGTTCGTCTCGTCGAATGCCGTAGCGCTGGCGGAGATGGAGTGGTGCCTGATTGCGTGTTCGCCGGGAGGAATTCTGGCGAAGCTAGAGCTGACCTGATGGCCTATCACATTTCCTGCTCATCGGTGCTATCGATGTACGACTGGTGAAGGTGGTAGGTTTTGCGCATGCGGAGGAGGGAGAGGGGGTAACTGATATGGACTCAATTATAATTCCTATTAAGACTAGTAGTTACTCTCTATAGTTCTACATATTTTCTTAGTTCTATTACGACTAAGATTCCTTCTTTAATAATGTTTCCTAATTAACAATTACTACTTGTATTAAGATTAGGATATTTTCACTCTTTAAATATGTATGGCCTATGGCCAAAATGGGATAACAGAAGACAAATATAGTTAGTTTATCTTGTTTATTTTGCTCTAGTTTAGTTTATTTTCTATTCCTTTCGCTCCTCTCCGTTGTAGACGAGAGTCTACATCATTGGATCATAGCTGTTTTCGACCCTGGTTCCCACCCAATCCACCCTTGCTGCCGCTATGACAGGCGACCGTTGGACGAGCCCCGACCCACTGCCGATGTCCTCCGGGCCCTCGACCGTGATGCCTAAGCCATCGAACATTCATGACGTCCCCATTACCGCCCTCACACAAGAGACTACCCGTATTACCCAATTGGAAGCAAAATTTGACGCGCAAGATAGAAACTTTACCGATTTGAAGAATACGATCGCGGAGTCCAACCGTCGCTTTGAGGAGCTGTTGCTATCCTTCCATTGCCTGACGGTGTCGGCTACTCCTCCGAGCCTCGGCGCCTCTCCGACCCTACTTTTGCCTCAATATTTCCCAGCCAGCACACAATGACCGCCGGCCAGCATGTTGCCTTGGCTGGGTGTAGTGCCGTCAGGAAACTTCTCGGCGACCTCAACCCCGTTTGGGTTCGTCCCCTCGGTCAAAGTGATGCCGCTGATTTCCGTCGAAGCCTTTCTCCTGACCACCGCCTCCTTGCCGGTGCCATCTCTGTCTAGTCTGTCGGAGACCGTGGCGGTGCCCGGCCAAACACGGGCTGTCGTAGAACGGCATCTCCCTTAGACGGCGGTGATGGTCCCTCCCTCCAACCCCGCTGCCCCCCTCTCTCGACAACACCACCTTGCCAAAGGTGGCACCTTTATGTTCCCCAACGCTTCCCCACCTTCCGCCAGGCTGCTTTAGCCCTCCTCTGGCCAGATCCCCTCCAACTGCCACCAACGTGGCTCTCGTTGGGACTTCACTATAGCTTCACGTCGATGCTCTCCCTTCGATTGACGAATCTGGGGAGCTTCTGTGGCCACCGCCGCACCAGCGGCCACCGTCACAACCGGCGTCAACATCGCCTCCTTGGTTTCTAGCCGTCGCCCTTCTCTAATTTCTCCACACCAGGGCTTGGGCATGCCTATGAGTTTTATCCATGCGGGTCAAGACGGACCCGTTATTCCTGGTTCTAACCCGTTCCCGAGAACTAGCCCTCGTTCCTCTCCTGACATGCCGACCCAACCTCTTTCCAAAATACGGCCCGCTCATCCATTGGGTGTTCCACCGCCACACATGGGCCCTGCTGTTGGTCCCCCTCTATATGTTCTAGTGCACCCTGGGTTTCAAGCCCCCCAAGCATCTACTTCTGCTAATGCAGAGGATTATTATGCGTCCGATGATGAGTTTCCGGATAATGTGGAATATCATGGACGTGGAGGGCGCAATCGTGGTCGTGGTCATGGACGTGTGGACCGTCGATACGCGGATGCCCCTATTGACCAGGAGGGCATTGTCCAGGCTCGGTCTATACGTGTCACGTTTCCTGTATTTAATGGACGCGATCTAGATGTGTGGATTTCACGTGTTAAACGCTTCTTCCACTTTCATCGGACCCCGCTCATGAGCGTTGCTAGTTGGTTTACTTTCATATGGAAGTCCGTGCTATGCATTGGGTGGACTAGTATTTAGAGCGTAACCCAGATTCTATATGGGACAAGTTTGAGCAGGCCCTTCGTCTACACTTTGACCAAACTGCTTATACGAATTATAATAGCCTACTTCCTCATATTCGCCAGCGTGGGTTAGTTAAAGACTATCAGGATGAGTTTGAGAGAATGATGAACCGTGTTCAAGGATGGCCTGAGCATACACTTATGGGAGTTTTTGAAGCAGGTTTACGAGCAGATATTAAAGCTGAGTTGTAGTCTTTTCCACGAGTATCCTTGACAGAGACGATGCGTATGGCTCGTGTTTGTGTGGAAAAACTGACTCAGTTGGGGCGTTCTTTCTCTAAGCCTTCTCCTTCCCATCTGCCTCCATCATCTGGACAACCACGCGCTACTCGATTGCCTGGTAATTCCTCAACCCCTCCTATTACTCGACTTACTCCTTCACAGATGGCCGATTGGCATTCCAAAGGGCTACGTTACAATTATGATGAAAAATATGCCCCTAGACATCGCTGCACTACTCGTCGATTATATATGCTTGATGAGTGTTATGATGCAGATTATGAGGATGATACTTGTGCTGATATTGTTGAGGAGGATTTGATCCCTACTGAGGCATGTGAGATGGAGATTAGTTTGCAGGCCTTCTCAAGTAATTTTACTCCACGTATTATGCGCGTCAAAGGGTTGATAAAAAAACAACTGGTTTCAGTTTTGATTGATAGTGGAAGTACCCACAATTTTGTTAATGATCGTGTTGCTCGCCATCTGGGCTACCCTATACAGGACTCTGAGACTTTTGATGTGTTGATTGGTGATGGTAATCGTCTCAAGAGTTTCGGTGTTTGCTCTAAAGTTGATTTGCAGTTACAAGGCCAGTCTTATATTGTGGACTTATACTTGCTTCCCACCATGGGGGCTGATGTGGTCCTCCTTGTTCAGTGGCTTGAGGATTTGGGCCCTGTTTCTTGGGATTTTCGACATATGATAATGGATTTTACTTCTGGTGGCAAACCGGTGCGCATCACTGCTCAACAATCGGGCCGTTTTCAGTCTGCAGAATCTGCAACGATACTTTGTCATTATCACTGTCATGGCTACTTGTTGTAGCACCGCCCGGTAGTTGATGTTCCAGAATCCATGACTGTTTCACCGAATTTGGCCACCTTACTTGAGGAGCATCATGCTATTTTTGAGGAGCCTCATGGACTAACTCCTCGTGCATATGATCACCAGATTCCTATCCAGCTGGTGCACCTCTGACCATTGTGCAATCTTATCGCTACCCCCATGCTCAGAAGACTGAGATTGAGTGACTGGTTTGAGAGATGTTTTCATTTGGCATTATTCATCCCAGTCAGTCTTCTTATTCCACTCCAGTCCTCCTTGTTCGCAATAAGGATGGTTCTTGGTGCTTTTATGTGGATTATAGGGCACTTAATCTTATCACACTTAAGGATAAGTACCCTATTTCAGTTATAGAGGAGCTACTTGGGCCGGTGCGCAGTTCTTTTCAAAGTTGGACCTCGTTCGAGTTATCATTAGATCAGTATGTACCCCGATGATATTTTCAAGACGGGATTCTGCACACATGACAGCCATTATGAGTTTCTCGTCATGCCCTTCGGCCTTACTAATGCCCTTTCCACCTTCCAGTGTTTGATGAATGATATTTTCAAGGTTTATTTACGGCACTTTGTGCTTGTATTTTTTTTATGATATTCTCATTTATAGCTCTACTTGGGATGCCCATTTTGAGCACTTACGGTCCGTCATCTCTCTCCTACATGACCATTGTCTCTTCTTAAAGCGCTCAAAGTGTTCCTTTGGTTGCCGTCAGATTGAGTATTTGGGGCTTGTTATTTCTGCCGATGGCGTGGCTACGGATCCCACAAAGATTGTTACAGTTCGAGATTGGCCTCGACCTTCTATTCCATGAGCATTAAGTGGTTTTCTGGGGCTTACAGGTTATCCGCATTTTATCTCCTCTTATGGCACTATTGTTGCCCCCTTGACTGCTTTGTTGAAAAAGGGAGCATTTGGTTGGTCTACCACTACTGAGCGCGCCTTTGAGGCACTCAAAACAACGCTTATTTCTGCCACTATACTTCCCTTACCAGATTTTGCCAAGACCTTTGTTGTTGAAAGTGATGCATCAGATGTTGGTCTTGGAGCAGTCTTCATGCAGGATGAGTGTCCTATTGCTTTTTTCATCAAGGCTTTGTCGGGACAGTCTTTACTTCTATCTGCTTATGAACATGAGATGCTTGCTATCGTCCATGCAGTGACTAAGTGGCACTCCTACCTCTTAGGATGTCACTTCATCATACAGACTGATCACCAGCCGCTCAAGTACTTCTTGAATCAGCAAGTGGCTACTCCCGCTCAACAACGTTGGGTTTCCAAATTGCTAGGATATGATTATGAGATGATCTATAAGCGAAGTTCTGAGAACCGCGCTGTTGATGCCTTATCTCGATAGTTTGAGGACTCTTCACTACATGCCCTTTCCACTCCTGTTTTTCCTTTTATGGATGAGTTGAGGGCTACTTATTTGGTGGACTCCGATGTGTGTTCTCTTATTTCCCACCTGCAGGCCGATCCTTTTCTTCTCCAGGCTTTATTTTGCAGGATGGTCTTGTGTTATGGCATAGTTGCCTATGGGTGCTTAACTCTGAGAAGCTGCGTAAGGATATTCTTCATCTTTTCCATTCTACTCCAACAGCTGGCCATGAAGGAGTTTTTCGTACTTATAAAAGGGTATCTCAAAGTTTTGCATTGCATGGTCTCAAACATTCCGTACAGCTTTTTGTGTCCCAGTGCGATGTTTGTCAGCGAGCTCAGAATGATTCTACTACCCCCTCTGGCCTTCTCCAACCATTGCCTCTTCCTGAACAGATATGGGAAGATATTAGTATGGATTTTATTGTGGGTTTACCTATAGTTTAAGGTAAATCGATGGTGCTTCTAGTGGTTGATAGGCTCTCCAAATATGCACATTTTCTGCTCTTTCCCATTCCTATACAGTGAAAAGTGTTGCTGAAATTTTTGTGCGTGATATAGCTCGCCTCCATGGGATTCCCAAGTCTATTGTTTGTGATCATGACAGGGTGTTCATCTCTTCCTTCTGGCAAGAGTACTTCCATTTGCTGGGTACTACCTTTCGAATGAGTTCTTCTTATCACCCTCAAACGGATGGGCAATCTGGGGTGGTTAACCGTTGCCTTGAACAATATTTACGGTGTTTCGCAAGGCCCCACACATGGTTATCTTTTCATCCTTGGGCTGAGTGGTCACATAACACCGCTTTCCATACATCAGCGGGTTATACACCCTTTCAGATTGTTTATGGTCGGTCTCCACCTACAGTGCTTCATATGTGCATCTTCGCTCTTCTATTGCTGAGGTATAGACACTACACTTCAGACCCGAGATGAGGTATTGGGTCAGCTTTGCCTTAACTTGGCAGCTTCACAAAACCTCATACAACAAGTTTATGATAAGCGCCATGCTAATTGTGAGTTTGAGGTTGGCGATCTTGTCTATCTTCGCCACCAGCTCTAGCGGCAAACTTCGGTACATAAACCGAGCAATGAGAAGCTTTCTCATCGCTTCCATGGCCCGTATCCTATTTTTGAGCGAATTGGCCCAGTAGCATATCGCTTACAGTTACCCCCCGAGGTTCAGGTCCATCATGTGTTTCATGTTTCTCGGCTCAGGAAATTTATGGGTGATCCTTTTGCTCTTCCGCAGCCTGTTCTGCCACAGTTGCCGCTCGATGAGTCTCGGCCAGTGCCTCATGCTATCCTTGATCATCTCCGTGTTTGTCACCGTGGGCGTGTTATTACTGAGGTTCTCGTTGTGTGGTTGCACCGTTCTTCTGAAGATGCTACTTGGATGCACGAAGATAATTTTTTGGAAAAGTTTTCTGGTTGGTCGCCTTGAGGACAAGGCGATGTGGAGTGTGGTGGAATGATATGGACTCAATTAGAATTCCAATTAGGACTAGTAGTTACTCTCTATAGTTCTACATGCTTTCTTAGTTCGTGGTCTGTCACGCCCCGAAATCCCATACCTCGATCGGAGTGCGGAAGCCAATCAATGGAATACATTTCGAGGTAGAGATCCCGGGCGCGAGACCGAACAGTCGATTTCCAAACCGATTACAATCATCTCAAAAGGACGTGTAACCGATTATGCCCGCAATCAGTGTAATACAATAATAGACATCAATGAATACTATGAAATGAATTTACTTAATAATAATCCCTTTAAAAAGGTCAAATAAAATAAACCTATAAGTCTATGGCACACAATTGCCAAAAATATCATAAGCATCAATAAAAAGCAAAGCAAATAACTAAAGCGTTTTTAAACTCTTCTCGGCGCCTGCAATCAGCCATTCCACTACTGCACTTCCTGATCTCAATTTCCATTTGTGCCTGCATCAGAGGATGCATGAGTATTTCATAGAAACACTCAGTAGGATGTAAAAACCCACTGAATGAAAACAAGCAGTATGAAGAGAATAAGGATAACAAGGGATGGTGAACATCTCACAACATCTAAACTGAACCGAGGTCTATACACCTGCAAGGTTAGTCAATAACAATTCCAACTCGCAAGTAAGGAAAACATCAATAAGGCTCCTACTACACATATGAGTAAGGAGAGAATAATAATCATATCAAAGGCTCCAGACATCGAAAATGAAAGGAGTTACAATTTTTTCTCGCTGAACCTGGTCGCTCACAAGTGACTAAACATACCAGAACCACCCTAGGGGTTCTCTCTTTGGAACCCTGCCATGCGTGTAGGATGCTGGCCCCACCAGTGCTTACGGACACGATGGGCGGAGACTGAGGACCTTCCGTAATGTTCACAATCTAACGTACGTATGGTGCCTCCTTTCGGGCAGTATGGAATCGCAATTTCATAATTATAAGTGACCTCGCAAGATCTAGCAATGGCATAATTGAGCATACTATGAAACCACCATAGGGAGAGTCTCGCAAGGTCTCCAGTGGAAGAAACAATCATGTAATCAATATGAGCAATATCTCAAAGGGATAGAGGTCTCAACACTCTAAGAACATAGGGTATCTCTTACCAGAATAGACTCTCTCTCTCAAGGAGTATGGATAGAAGCATCAAAGTCTTTGGTCAAAACATAACTCACTCATTGGAGTAGCATAGAATAACAAGACATCTCACACAAGGAGTAACATATAATCAATACGTACCTTTCATGCTCAGCCCTAGATAGGAATTCTTCATTCGCATTAGAGTGTGATAATACCAATATCAAAGATAAGGAATCAAGGAATTATCCTTCATAAATGAATTATATCTAACCCAATTCTTACTGTGATATTGCTTAAGTATATAGTCCAATTACTGTTATTAACATATTAATTGTCATTATATCATATTACATGATGATATTTGTATACTTAGTATATTCTCTCATATTCTGCTCACTGTCTCCTGCACAACAGTCCTCTTCCGATGGCTACTGTGCTCTGTACAGTAAGACCTCACCTTTGAAATTTTTACTGATAATACCTTCGTGAGTCTAGTTTCTAACCCCACTGATTTTATATTTTTCCGATTTAATTTGAATTAGTTATGAATTATTTACCGCCGACTGTCAGCACAGAAATAGTTCTGGCCGAGATTAGGACTCTTAATTAAACTTGATTATCTTACTTAATAACACATTATAAATGATAATACATTAATAACAGATCATATACTCCCCTCCTAGGTCAATTACAGAACCTAAAATTATCTGGAATTACTAAAGTTCACTCCTTTCTTGTGTTCTTATATAGATATCATAGTTTGTAACATTAATACACCCCAAACAAGACCATTGAAGTAAGACACACTTATAGACACAAACTCAACGTGGAACATCATTAACTAAACAATAACAGAACCTTTAATCCTCTGGAAAATTAATAAAGCATTCAACTTTATATGCGAATTCCCATCTAGAAGTGAAACATGAATGCACACATGATTTATGATACACTACGCATAGAAATAGGGGCATAACTCAATCATCTCGCAAGAATCCAAACAATGACTATGGTGTTGAATCAAAACAGTCATAAAAAAACAGATATAATCAAAAGAGAGAAGAGGGGAAAAACCATCCTACTTAATCCTCCAAAGATCTCGCCTTTCTACGCGCCTCTTGTCTCTTCCGCTTCTTCCAAAGCTCCCGCTCCAAGCTCTCGCAAACTCCCACAAGAACAAGCCTCCAAGGAGATGGGTGAATGTGGGAAGGAGAAGGGAAAGCTCTCTGGACGTTCTAGGTTAGAACAAGCCAATACTCTAGGGTTTATATAGAGTTGGGAGAGAATCTATTCTCAAACCAATCTTCCAAATCATGGACACTTTCAACCAATGGGAAGGCTTCAAAATCTTATAGGAGACGTGTAAATCAAGTCCCAATGGGATTTGGTATCTTTCCCAAACAAATCCACCCAAAGATAAGCTTGAAAACGCAAAACCGCAACCGGCGATCGATCAGCAATACGGCGATCGATCGTCGTATGCACTGTTTTAACACTATACGCTACTGCCAATCGATCGCTATTACAGCCGATCGATTGCTTTACACGAAATACAAAATTCACAAATTCCAGTAACTATGATCGATCGGTTTGGTAAGGCGTTGATCGGCTCAGTTTGCCGATCGATCGGCTCTTATGGCGATCGATCGCTGTCGCGTTTAATCAAATTCAATTTCTCATATCTTTTTACCACGAACTCCAAATCGCACATAATAGGTGGCGTTGGAAAGCTCTTCTCACCAACTTTAATTTGCATACGGCACAATACGATCAAATCAAACGTTAAGAGGGTCAAATTTCGGTTTTAAGATACTTACTAATTTTCTGGATGTTACATCCTCCCCTCCTAAAAAGAACATTTCGTCCTCGAAATGCCGTTACTCATCTTCAAAAAGGTAAGGGTAGGATTTCCTCATTTCACTTTCTATTTCCCAAGTCATTTCCTCAGCTAGCTGGTTTTGCCACAACACTTTCACCAAAGGAATAGTCTTTCGTCTAAGTACTTGATCTTTTCTGTCCAATATTTTAACAGGTTTTATCGGAAATGTCAAATCTGCTTCTAACTCCATCGTTGCAAAATCCAAAACATGTGATGGGTCTGGCACATACTTCCTCAGCATGGAGATATGGAAAGTATTATGTACGTCATCCAACTGTGGCGGTAAAGCCAACCGATATGCAACTGGCCCAACTCGCTCCAAAATTTCAAATGGTCCAACGAACCTCGGACTCAACTTTCCTTTCTTACCAAATCTCATGATTCCTTTTGAAGGTGATACTTTCAGAAATACATGGTCTCCTTCTTGAAATTCCAATTCTCTACGTCTATTGTCCGCGTAATTCTTTTGGCGACTCTGAGCCGTTTGTAGTCTCTGTCTGATCTGTCTTACCTTTTCTGCACAGTATTGCACTAATTCTGATTTCAACACTTGATTCTCTCCAACGTCTGTCCAACATATAGGGGATCTACATGGTCTTCCATATAGTGCTTCAAACGGTGCCATTCCGATACTCGAATGATAACTGTTATTATATGCAAACTCTATCAATGGTAAATGATCATCCCAATTACCTTTCCAGTCAATCGCACAGGCTCTTAGCATGTCTTCCAGGGTTTGAATTGTACGTTCTGATTGTCCGTCACTCTGAGGACGAAATGCTGTACTAAAATTTAACTTGGTTCCCAACGCCTCTTGTATACTCTTCCAAGTTCTTGATGTAAACCGAGGGTCTCGGTCAGACACAATAGATATCGGCGTACCGTGTAACCTGACAATTTCTCTGATGTATAACTCTGCCAAGCTTTCCGGGTTTTGTTTCCACCTAATCGGAAGAAAGTGTGCTGACTTTGTAAGTCGATCCACTATAACCCAAATCGCATCTCGCTGTCTTTGAGTCTTTGGCAATGCCACAACAAAATCCATTGTAACGTGCTCCCATTTCCACTATGGAATTTCTAGCGGTTGCAACATTCCAGCCGGTCTTTGATGTTCAGCCTTTACTTGTTGACAAGTCAAGCATCTCGATACAAATTTGCCAATATCTCTTTTCATCCCATTCCACCAAACTGTCCTCTTCAAATCTTGATACATCTTCGTACCTCCAGGATGAATATTATACTGAGAGTGATGTGCTTCACGCAGAATTTCCTGTCTTAATTCCATGTCTTTAGGTGCTACCAATCTTCCTTGGAATCGAATACTTCCATCTGCTCCTTTTCCAAAATCCGTCCTGTCCAATAATTTCTGTATCTGAGGGTTCTTCTTTTGTGCTTCAAGGATTTTATCAAACACCACTGATCTTATAGACAGATTCCCAATAAATGATATCCTCCTTGAAGTCGGCCAATCTAAATGACATTCTCCCATTTTCTGTATCAGTTTCCACTCTTGTCCTAACATGTGCGCAATCATCCCAGTCTTTCTGCTTAATGCATCTGCTACCACATTCGCCTTGCCTGGATGGTAATGAATAGAAAAATCATAGTCCTTCAAGTATTCTAACCACCTTCTCTGTCTCATATTCAGGTCCTTCTGAGAAAAGATATACTTCAAACTTTTGTGATCTGTGTATACTTCAAAAGTTTCTCCATACAAATAGTGTCTCCAAATTTTTAAAGCAAAAACTACGGCTGCTAGTTCCAAGTCATGTGTTGGGTAATTCTGCTCATGAATCTTCAATTGTCTCGACGCATACGCCACAACATGTCCGTGTTGCATTAGTACACATCCGAGTCCACTCTTTGAAGCATCACTGTATATAACAAATCCTCCAGTTCCCGATGGTAAAGTCAAGATCGGTGCTGATGTTAATCTCTTCTTCAATTCCTTGAAACTTTTATCACATTCATCATTCCATATAAACTTCACTCCCTTTCTGGTCAACTTCGTCATTGGCAACGCTAGACTTGAAAATCCCTCAATAAATCTTCTATAGTAACCTGCTAATCCCAAGAAACTTCGAATCTCTGTCACATTCTTTGGTTGTTCCCATTTTAACACTGCCTCTACCTTCGTTGGATCAACTGATACTCCATCTTCTGATATGACATGTCCAAGAAAATTCACCTTGTTCAACCAAAATTCACACTTATTCAACTTAGCATATAACTGATTATCCTTCAATATCTGTAACACAAGAGTCAAGTGAGTTCTATGTTCCTCCCAACTTGCCGAATACACCAAGATATCGTCCACAAAGACTATCACAATCCGATCCAATAAGTCCACAAAAATTCTGTTCATCATGTCCATAAATGCTGCTGGCGCATTAGTCAAACCAAAAGGCATCACCAGGAATTCGTAGTGCCCGTACCTGGTCCTGAAAGCTGTCTTGGATATATCCTCCTCCTTGATCCTTAACTGATGGTATCCCAAATCTCAAATCAATCCTTGAAAATACTTTTGCTGATTGCAACTGATCAAACAAATCATCTATTCTTGGCAAAGGGTATTTATTCTTCACCGTGACTTGATTCAACATACGATAGTCAATACACAATCTCATCGATCCATCTTTCTTCTTCACAAATAATACTGGTGCGCCCCAAGGGGAAACACTAGGCCGTATAAACCTCTTATCCAACAATTCTTGTAACTGTACTTTCAATTCTTTCAACTCAGCCGGCGCCATTCTATATGGTGCTTTTGAAATAGGTGCTGTTCCCGGTATCAATTCTATCGTAAAATCCATCTCTCTCTTTGGTGGCAAACCAGGTAACTCATCAGGAAAGACTTCGGGAAAATCCTTCACTACCTCAATATCCTCAACTCTTAGGGTAGGCATCTCAATAGGTGTCACATTAGCTAAATAGGCTCTACAACCTTTAGCCAGTAATTTCTGAGCTTTAACAGCTGATATCCAACAATCTCCTTTTCTATACCGGATTCCTTGAAACAATAGTTCTTTCTCTCCAGGAATTTTAAAATAAACTCTCTTTTTAGTACAATCCACTAGTGCACTATATTTTGATAACCAGTCCATTCCCAAGATTACATCAAAATCACACATATCAATCAGCACAAGATTAGCAAGCAAAATTCTATCTTCTATAAGCACAGGAGAGTTTTCAATATATTCGGTTGCTGTCACCGAATCTCCCATAGGAGTAGAAATCACCAAATCATAATTCAGTCTAGACAATGACTTATCTAGACTTAAAGCAAACACTGAAGAAATAAAAGATCGCGACGCTCCCGGGTCTATTAACACTCTAGCAAATCGATTGAGGATAAGAAGAGTACCTTCAATAACCTCATCTGAACCACGCGCATCTTTTTACCCCGAACTCCAAATCGCACATAATAGGTGGCGTTGGAAAGCTCTTCTCACCAACTTTAATTTGCATAAGGCACAATACGATCAAATCAAACGTTAAGAGGGTCAAATTTTGGTTTTAAGATACTTACTAATTTTCTGGATGTTACATGGTCATTGAGATGGAATAGAAGTAAAATTGAAGTGGTTCTAGAGAGTTTTGTAATGGGGAATTTACCAAATGATAATTAAAAAAATATTACCGATCGGGAATATTTCAGAAATAATTTTCGATCCGGTTATCTGACTAGCCACGCAGGCACCAGCATGGCGCTGGCTCTGCGTACCATTTTTTTAAACCCTAAACCGAAAGGCATCTAAAGTGAGAGGCGTCGGTGGAACGAACGCCTATCAGTTGTAATAAAAAAGCGTTGGTTCAACACATCACGAGCCTTAGCTATTATAGTAGGACGAACTTCAACAATGCATATCTCCCTAATTTCTGATCCATTTTTGCTCATTTTTTGCATTCTTCTTTATTTTTAGTGCTCTTATTTATAATGATGATATCACAGAGATGTTGAGCCACCACATGCTATTTATCGTGGATTTTGAAATATTTTTCTCGATAGGATATCAAGATCATTAAGATATCATAATAATCAGAAAGAGTATTTAAAATAAGAAAGAACAAAAAAAGAGAGACAAAAACGGACTAAAGATGAAGGAGATATGATTCAGTGAAGTGTAAATATTATTCAGCACTATCGCCGATTAAAAGACAAACTTTAACGAATCATATCTCTTTTATTTCTAGTCCGTTTTTACGCATTTTTTTGTTCTTCCTTATTTTTAATACGCTTTCTTATCATCATGATATCCTATCGAAAAAAATACCACAAAATCCATGATAAATAGCATGTGGCGGATCAACATCTTTATGATATCATCATTATAAGAAAGAGCATTAAAAATAATAAAAAAAAATGGGGGAGAAAGGATCGGAAATGGAAGAGATATGCATCGTTAAAGTTTATCCCACTAAAATAGCTAGGGTTCTCAAAGGCGTGGTTGAACTGACGCCTTTTATTTACACCCGAAAGGCGTCTGTTCAACCGACGCCTTTCGGGTCAAGGTAAAAAAAACTTGCGCAGGGCCAGCGCTAGCGCTGGCGCCTGCATGGCTGTCAGATAACCGGATCAGGAGTTATTTCTGAACTTTTTTCGATCGGTAATATTTATTTTTAATTATTATTTAATAAATTCTCTAAAATATAATTAATTGTGTCGTATCCTACTTTTTGAAAAAACGCAGTGTCGGTGGTCGTATCCATGCTTTCTAGATTGTGGCTAATTAAACGCTATACATTGGTAGCCCTAGGAGTGGTACAACCCACATATCAGAACCAATCAGATTTGTGGGTCCTACCTAAAGCACGGCAGCCGTCTGCCCAGGTTATACGGCCGTTAACTTATTGTGCTTTATCAAATTCTAATGTTCCATTGGCCAAAATTGATGAGTAAGTGGCCTCGTGGAAGGGCGTCAAAAACGCAAGTGGGCCTGCTTGGGGCCGTTGTTACTTAACTTATTGTGCTTTATCAAGTTCTAATGTTCCATTAGCTACAATTGATGAGTATGTGGGCCTCGTTGAAGGGCCCATGTAAGTCAAAAACGCAAGTGCAAAGATTGAATATAACCCCACAGAAATAAAACGGAGGAAAAAAGGAAGGGCCCCACCTATCTTTTATGCTAGCGCAAGGTTGCATGTACTCCAGCTTGGCAGCAAGACGAGCCCCACACCCTTCTGCAATTTTGTTCAGATAGACAATCGGCGTTCTTCCGATCAGCTGAAAAAAATTAACACCACAACTAGTAATGGTTTATTTGATCTGATTTTTCTGATTTTTTTTTTACCTGCGTCTGATTCTCCTTATTTGTGTGTCTGATGTTTTTTGGTAAGGATATTTTTGTGTCTGATGAGGGCAGATCCAATCAAATGTGCTGGAACGCTAAGTCCTGACTGTCAAAACACACCAAAACCTGGAGTGTCCAGCCCATTTGATTAATTTGCTGATGTCAATATTCGCAGTAGTCAGTGTTGCCTGCTGAGTCTCTCCCTCACCATTCGTCCCTTCAAATGATCGTGTATTAATTGAAAAAGATAAATGGGTATATATGTTTTTGATGTAAAAAAAAGGTACGTCTGTTTTCAATGACTTCAAACGATATTGAGATTAACATTAAATTCCTTTGAACAAAGTAATTGGTAGGTAATTTCTGGAGATCTTGACGTTCGGAGGCAAATTATACAATCCTAGTTTGGATATTTTGCTGTTTCAATTTAGGGTCTGTTTGGTTGTAACTTTTTGGAGTAGAAGAAGCAGAATTAGATTTTAGTTATGAAGTGATGTGTATTTGGTTGGATTAAGGAAAAATCAGCTTTCTAGTAAGTAGTCTTTTTGGCGGAGAAAGCAGAGTCTGGAATGTTAAGTTATAAAACCACCCTTCATGCTAAAGATATCAGATCCACAGGTTGTTGCTTCAAATTTTAATTGTTAAGTGTCATGAGTTATAGAAATCCTCCAAAGTGAATGAGGATAGATGCTTCGAGTGATCTAAACAACTGTACAAGTTCAACATAGTTCTGGTACTTGTCAAATTCCTACATTTTTGGCTATTGTCTTTGTTTTTTTCCCGAAGAAGACAGGATTTAGAGCCTGCGGTGCCTCACATTGAAATACCAGATTGAAGGTGTCCAATTCTAGATTTAAGAAAAAAATGTGTTGTGAAATGAATGCAGTCTATTAGAACGTTATAATAAATGCTGGGAAGATTGGTGTAGGATAAAAATAAAATTGATTATAATAGAGTAAGCAAAATTAACATTTTTTTAGAGTAGGGCCCCGTAGGAGGGCCAACCCGTAGTGCTAACTTTGCGGCGGAGAAAGGGAACTCTAGCTCAGGCCGCACCCTCCATGGCGAAGCGCAACGTCGGAGAAAGGAACCTAGACCGCACTCCCCATGGCAAAGCGAAGCGGCGGAGAAAGGAGACGAGGGGCGAGGGCAAAACACGGGAATGTCTTCCCAATTTTTCACGCGTTGCACTGTGGCAGCGCTTCTTCAACAAAATCTCCTCGTGAGGAGATTCTCCATGAAGTCAAGTTTCCGAGCAGAAAGTCGACTTCACTACACGGGGAGATTCATGGGAAATAGAACAACCAAACGCGCTGGCGCGGAAAGCGCGTGATTTTCAAAGAATATGATGCAGAAAGTCGCTACCAAACAGGCCCTTAGTATACAAGTCTTTATGCCAGAACAATTTGATGGAAATGTATAAGAAGCTTAATACCCAAAAAGACGTAAAAGAAGCCGAGCTGATGAAGAATGAAACCACAATAATCTGTCGGGTTTTGGTTTTGGATGATGGGCCTAAATGGCTAAGATGAGTTTTGATTTGGGTAGTTGGGCCCAAATTAATTTAGTGGAGTGAGCCCACTAATTGAATTCCATCTAAGAATCATCTCAAGCCCATATTTTAATTGATTAATTGAAATAGGATTAGTAGTAATTTAATATAAACATTGTGCTAAGTTAATTGAGAGGTTTCTTTAGTCCCACATAGAAAGCACACATGAGTGTGATAGGGTATATATGAGGAATGAATCTTCCTCCATGTATATCTTATGGTTGTGGAAACTCTCCTCAATTGATGGTGTACACATTCGTTGGTGTACCTAATAGTACACACACGCACGCGTGGCGTGGGTGCATTGTGGTGCACTTGGCACTTTGATTTTGACCAAACGGCTAATTATTTTGTGAAAATTAGGAGCCGATCGATCGCATAGATGAAAGCGATCGATCATATCTACTGTGATTTTACATAATGCTAAATGTACCCGAGGCGATCGATCGCCTATGCGGTTACGTGCGGGTTTTTATTATTTTTCTTCAAAAGTTGCATTCTTCCTTTACAGAATGACCCCAATTGAGTCCTTTTATAAAGAATGAATGGAAAAACACAAAACTAACTCACAGAACACAATTTGTTCTTGATTTTCTCTCTTCTTGTTCTTCATCGGTGATTCTTTTTCCAAAAAGGTAACAATATCATTTCTCTGAGTTCGAGTTTGACAAGTTAAAATGCACCTCTTGTCAACTGGTCCGTTGTATCTTGGGAATAGATTGCCGGAGAAAGCCCGTGCACGAGAGGGTGATAATATCTATTTTAAAGTCAGCAGTGTATAATCGCTGTACCTCGGACGATTGGATTTTAATCTGCTATTTTAGGTTCTATTTGAGTACAATTCAACAAGGACGGGTAAAGTATAATCCCTTTTGAGTACTATATTTCAACATAATCAACACCAACAAGTTGAGGAAAGGATATCTAGGATTTTTCTTTGTTTGGATGGCACAGATAAGAAGAGTAGCTTGCCTGAGAGACATCTTTTTTTACATTAATTGCTGATAGATCCCTAAGAGTCGGTGGGCTCGCACTAGCTTCGAAGGAAGGCTGGGAAGCAAACGAATATCTTTGAATGAGAGATTTGCCAACTCTAAGAGCTCCTTCTCTCAACCTCGGTAACTTGGCCATCTTCTTCAGCTTTTTATGAAGTGTGAGCTGATGTGAACGTCTAAGCTCTGCTTTTATAGAATGCTGACAATTGGCTCCTCACTTGGCTGGGGTCATTGGCTCCAGCTAAACGCTCGATATAAGCCGATTACCAAAGGTCGAGGTCCATTTAAACCTCCCCTCAAGATTCTCTCGCCTGTAACCCACCGCCCCTACCGGCAACATGTCACCTCCTAAAAAAGGTTGCATTTGCCAGAAGCACCTTCTCTACGAGCCCATGACCCAGTTCCTCTTGATCTCGTGCTGCCCGCTGAGACTTAAGACCATGCACAAGGGGTTTAACGAGTATGTGGTGGTAACTGGTAAGAGATATCAAAGGCATATATGGTCTTCATCTTCCTCCCAAACGGAGACCCCCAGATTTGAAAACCGGCTTATTAAAGGCTTGCACCGAGTTCAGAAAAGTGGGCGACGCTTCAATTGTGCTATTGGATATGCTACTGTTGGTCCAAATGGCAACACCTTATTGTTGATTTCCCTGTTTTCGTCACTTTCAATGCAGCAAAAGAGAATGGAGGCTCATGCCTGCGTCGTTAAAAGGGGATACGAGACTGATACATCTATAGCCAGTGTCCTCATTGACATGTATGGAAAATGTGGCTATGATGATTCATGTAATATATTTTATCACATTTTGGATAAAAATGTTATCTCATGGAGTTCTATAATCAATATTGGTGCATGGAATGGCAAAGAGATGGAAGCTATTAATCTTTTTGAGCTAATGATGGAGGCGAAGGTAGAACCTAACCATATCATTTTTGTTTCTGCTCTGTCTGCTTGTAACCGAGAACATTAAAGACAAGCATGGGTTAAAACCCATTTTAGAGCTATATTCCTGTATAATAGATCTTCTCATCGGACGGGCAGTTGGGCAGAGGCATATGAGTTGATTGTGACTAATGAAATAGATGACCATCACAGTACTGCCCTATGGGGAACTTGTTGGCTATAGATATGGGTTAGCCCATATTTATGTAACCTATTTGCGCGAGAAATCGGCCCTCTCGTGTGGTGCATGGACACGTGGAGTGTGCTAGGTTCCCGTGGGCCCGGTGGGGTCCACATTAGATGGAGGAGACACCAAATAGGACTGTTACGAGGAGTAATTGGGAGTGGGTGGTTATAGATAACCACTAGGAGAGTTAGTGGGATGGAGTTAGAGGAAATTAAAGAATCCTTAACTATCCCAAATAAATAGGAGAATTGAGAACGTGATTAGTAACTGTGGGCCTGACGACTGGTTCTCTAGTTTTCTCTCTGACGCTCTCTCTCTCCCTCTTGCGCTCTCTCGCCTTGGTTCGTGGAATTTGTGTTCAATTATCCCATACGACGAGGAACTAGGAGATCTCTATCTTGAGGATAATAGAGAATCTCGTCCATACAATTAGGTCCTTGGTGATCTCCGACATAATTCTTTTTCTTGTGAGTATTTATTCGTAGATTGATCGTAAGGCCCAAAGGCTCAAAGGTTAGTAGTAATCAAGCCACTCAATTCTTATTATATTGAGATGATATAAGTGGTTGTTCATAATATTACTCATATGTTCTTGCATATTCTTTATTTGATATTGTGTCCAAGAGAAAGTGATTAAAAAGGGGACTGATTTGGAGAATTTGGTATCACGACGGACGATCCCTCGTGTTTCGTATAATCACGTACACGGTACACACATCTATCAAGTAATCGATTACTCGATTTCCATGGTTATTGTGATTATACGATAGCCGGCGCGATCATGTAATCGGGTACACGGTACACAAATCTATCGAGTAATCGATTACTCGATTTCTATGGTTATCATGATTATACGATAGCCTGCGCGATCATATAATCGATTACACGTTGCACACTTCTATCGTGTAAGCGATTACTCGATTTACACGGCTATCATGATTATATGATAGCCTGCACGATCGTGTAATCGAGTCCACCGTACCCACCTATATCGTGTCATCGATTAATCACATTGATTAATCGATTTCCATGGTTATTGTGATTACTCGATAGCCTACGCGATCGTGTAATCGATTACATGGTACCCACCTCTATCGTGTAATCGATTACACGTTAGAATGGGCTATCATGTAATTGATTAACGTTAGGCACCTCTATCGTATAATTGCAGTCTATCGTGTAATTTTAGTGTCATGCTATTGCGTAAGTTCACATCTCTCACTCTCATATGCTTCTTCTTGTTTGGAATAAATGGCAAACCCAGGCAAGAAAGGAAAGTATGTCAAACAAGTTGAGTGGAACAAGGAAGAGCACTATGCATTTATCAGATCGTATACAGAAGCACTTATGGCGGGATTTCGAAGGGGTAATGGTCTTGAACCTGGAGGCTACGAATTTATAAGCCAAGAGTTGAAGAAGGGTATAATTGTGAATGAAGAAAAAATCCGCAGTCACTATGACAAAACTAGGTACCTCTACAATGCATGCAAGTGGATGTCAGATTACACTGGTTGTGGGTATAATGAAGCAACACAAACATACACCTCTGGAAATCCTGATTTTTTGATGATTTTTTAGACAGGTGGGTATCGTATGACATTCTTTCGGAACTGTTAGATTCAATTGCTTGCAATTTGAACCCATGATTTTTCCTTGACAAAGTACTCTCATCTCCTTCTTCCGCAGAAACACCCGAAGGCCATGAGATTGAAGTCTTGGGGATACACCGAAGAGATGGAGGGCCTATTATCGATAATATTTGATGGCAACCATGCTACTGGGCATAAGGCTTATGATGGACACCCAACAAAAAGGATGCCCCTCAGTGCAGAGCTGCCACCGAATAGTTTAGACGGTACAGATGAGGATCACCCTAGGATGCATCCCAATGAATTTGATTAGTACTTAGAAAAGGATATTAGAGATAACACATACCATCAATCATTCTCCAATCTCCTTGATGAGGATATCCAAGTAAGCCCCTTTAGCCCTGGCCCCTCAGTACATCCTACTTGCAACATATCCTAGGTGCACAAACATGAACACTCTATAATGTTATACCATCATCAGCAAAATCGTGTAATCTATATGTATTTGTAGTTGTCTTACATTTTTTTGACATTTATTATTCGTGTTCTTGTGTGTAGGTACCTCCAAATGCTGACTCTCCTGCTTCCCAAACTAACCTACAGATGCCTCCACATGCCCACACTGATCCCCTCAGGCCTACCCCTCCTACCCCTGTTGACAAGCGTAAGACTTCAAAGAGGAAGACTTACTCCTTTTCCGAAATATCAACTGGCTTCCAAACACTTTCTGACGCTATGCTTGCAAGAAATGCGCTTGCCGAGAAGCAGGTCACAATCTTATATGAGGAGATGCAATAAGAGAATGACGAAATCGAAAGATCTATCCGTCTACTACGCCGCCTCCCTGGATATGGTGTCAATAACCCAATGTACAGTTATACGATATCATTATTCCCAAATCAGCATACTAGACGAACTGCACCTCGAAGATGATCCCAAACTTCCTGAGGAGTGGTTGATGAGACTGTGGGATGGGAAGACACCCTCCCCCCCTCTAGGCCCGTAGGGAACTATTTCTTTCATGATGTGACTGTTTGTTGAATTGTTGAGCTATTATATGTGTGGTGAACTATTTGCTTATCCTTATTACTATTCGAAATGTGAATATGTGATTTCTTATAACTATTATGCATGTGACTCCTCTGATAAAACACTTGACAGTCCAAGTGCATGTGACTTTGATTGTTCTTATATATATATATATATATATATATATATATATATATATATATATATATATATATATATATGAGGACGGTTTACATGAGATCGCTCTCATATAAGGAGCATGAGGCTAATCTTTTGGGCTATTGGATTCCAATCTAAGGGTGGATATCAAATCAGTTAGTAGGTAAGTGTGTTACATCAAGGGGTACGTGAGTTCAATGAAGCTATTTGTAGCCGTCAGATTAAGATTCAATGGCTACGAATGGAATTAGCCTCATATAAGTTATATGAGAGCGATCTCATTTAAACTTTTCCATATATATATATATATATATGAGCCTATCTTCATGGAGAACGTCTTCTCTCTTTTATCTCACAACCACCTTATTGGAGGCTATCGTGTAATCGCAGTGACCTTCTCCACTCCAATCAATTACACGATAGCAGATTTTGCTCCTTCCATTGCCGGAAAACAATGGACCCTCTGGTAAGCAAATCAGCTTCCCCCCTTAACATTAGAATATTAGTCAATCAGGAGTATAGTTCATTGCATTATTTTCCTTTTGTAGAGGTGGATGTACTTTGGCGACGATGATGAGGATGCTGTAATAATTAACCAGTGTGTCATCGCTATGGAATATTATTCAAACCCTCCCCCTCGTAATGTTGGTCACCCTCATCACCACAGGGGAGAGGAGTTAGTAGGTGACATGTTATATAATGTTACGAATGATCGAATGTGCAGGGATGTATGTCAAATGAACAAATAGACATTCGTTGAATTATATAGAAATGCTAGAGCATCCGTTCTGCAAGATAGTCGAGAAGCATCTGTTGAGCAATAACTCATGATTTTTTGTCTGCTCTTGGGTCACGGTACTTCTGTTTGTAAGTTGGGGCATGGATTTTCCCACTCATAAGAGACTATACATAGGTATGTGTATAAGGTGTACACCATATTAGAGCAATGGTTCCATGCTCGAATATGCCGGATGGTTCCTCTCGAGCACGTGCCATCTTATATTTGGAATAATAGAAGATATTATCCATTTTTCAAGGATTGCATCGGGGCGATATATGGCATGCATGTCATGGCGAAGGTGAAGTCCGATTTCTCAAATGTATATAGGGGTAAACAAAAGGTGACTACACAAAATGTCATGTGTGTGTGCGATTTTAGAATACATTTTACTTATGTCGTGACAGGGTGGGAGGGGTCCTCCCATGAGCAGAGAATTCTCAACTCCATCTTAGAAGATGAAGAATCCAGTTTCCCACGACCACCTTCAGGCAAGTATTACAGGTTGACGCAGGATATGCGAACAAAATGGGGTTCCTCGTTCCTTACAAGGGTCAAGGTCGCATGTATCATGTTGCTTCTTTCCAACAACGATGGCTGACTGGGAGGCATGAGATGTACAATTACATACATGCGTCTCTACAGAATATAATTGAGAGGGCGGTTGGGGCATTCAAAAAATGTTGGCACATTAAGGAAAATATGCCCCCTTATCCAATTGAGATGCAAGCAAAGTTTGTGTATGCATGTGCCGCGTTGCATAACTTTATTCACGAGCAACACAATAGTTCCAGTGATCCCAACATGAGAGATTGGTTGCTGCCCAATTACGAAACAGATGAAGCATTCCGAGTGTTGGTACAACCAACTAATGATAATGATCCTTCTAGTAGTGATAGAGATGCCGGGGAATGGTCGGGGCCAGATGATGGACTAATGGTGCGGCTGCGAGATAGAATCCAGGATGAGATTGGGAACTCCCTTAATATGCCTCCTGATCCACCTGCGAGTCAGCAATGTCGTCGTTGGTAATGTTGTCCAATTACTACTACCTCCTATGTACCAAACTGTTATTAATTTTCTCTGATTAATTGTGGGCGCCTGTTAAAAAGCCATATTCCATGAGTAATCTATTGCACTTTTATACATGAATCTCTGATTATATAAATGAATGTCTATCTGTATCTTACTTACAAACATACTGTGTACACTACAATCATCCCGCATAAACCAAGTAGAGTAAAATTGTTTTGTAGCCAATGAAATGTCCTGTAAACCAGTGGATGCTACATCGTCAAATTCCATCTCTATATTTCCCCTTAGCAGAACTGCCGCGATCATAGGCTGAAAGAGCGATGTTATGGTCGTCTGATCAAACACTGGTTTGATCACCCCTGATGCCAATTGAGCTGCGTACATCATTACGTAGATTCCACAGTCCTCAGAATTATGTTGGAAGGGTGCTCCCTTATTTGGGACATCTTCCAGCGCCGAGCTCCCCTAATGTTGAAATGGGTTTCGACGAGATCATTCAAGCAGTCCACTACACTTTGAGCAGCCACCTTATGGTGTGGGTGCGTCGCTGGATTCCCGGATAGAGGATTGTAGAATCGCCATTGTAAGGTGGGAAAATTTAGAATCAGCAAGCAGTAATGGGTGCGTGATTGATTGATTTTTTAACTCTCTTTACTCGCAATCGCACGAGACTCAGTATAGTCTAGTGGAAACGAGGTCGAACCCAAAGGACTTGGAAGATTAACTTAATTCTAATGAAAAGATTGAATTTTTATGATTTTAACTAACTAAAGAAATAAATTTTACTGAGAAATCAAATGAATAAGAATATCAAAGCGTCGAATCCACCACTAAAAATGCAATTATTACTCTCAATTATTATTTCCACAAGATGATATGATATGGTAATTCATGTTCTTTGGTCGGACACACAAATTACCAGTGAATTCACTACACGTTCTTTGGTCGGACACGAAAAGTTCATTCACTATGAATAATATATTAATTCTATCCTTTGGTCGGGCATAGAATCAATACAAACCTGTTATTATCTAGACACAGGAAATATCAATATCAAATTTCAGTCATAATCATACCAGTCTATGGTCAAGCACTAGATCGAATTATGAAACATGAAATCGAATTAAGAACAATCATATCAATTCCAAATCATTAAATAATTAAGAGTAATAATAAATATTTAGGGCTTCATCTAGCCTTGATAAGAAAATTAGCCAGACATGGAATAAGAGAAAGAAATAGCCTAATTCGTCGGATTCATCCAAACACTGCTCACAAAATCACTATTCACAGTACTGTTCACAAAATACTGTTCACGGCACTATTCATCGTCTCTCCCAAAAAATCTGTGTTACTGTAGCATGAAGAACAATACTGTAGCAGTTGCTATTTTTGCCCAAAATCCAGCCTTTTCTTCTCCCTTCCTCCTTCTCTTGCTCCGGCCTCTTGCTCCGACTGAAAGCACACCGGAATCCGGCCGCAATCCGCTTCGAAAGCTCTGTTTTTTTTTCTGGCGGCTCTGTTTTCTCTGTAAAAAGTCTCTCTCTGTTTTTGTCTCTCGGCCAACTCTCTCCCTGCTTCCTTCTCTTCTGATTTTATAGGCAAATGGAAAGAGTCCTCCTTGATCAATCGAGCCAAGTCCCAGTCGAACACGCATCTGAAATCCGCTCGTCAAATCGAATCGAGCTTTTTTTTTTTTTTACAGTTATGATTGCATGTATGTTATGGGTGCGTTTTAATTATCATGATTAAGGTTTTATCAATGATATGGGCCGGCCAGGGGATTATATTGCAATCGTATGTTTTATCAATTTTTTTTTTAATTGTTGAGCGCACCACTTATGTAATTTTGAGAGAAAGTGTACATTATATCTATTGTAAGCGACACCAGACTTCAAGGACCACGTCTGGAGGCGGATGCAGTCATGAAGAATTAATGTATATTTTTCTATTACAGGGGCTTATAGCTTCCACCTTGTACATTTTTTTTTAAAAGGACTGTATAAGGACTGTGGACTATATTTTTAAATTGTGGTGTGTGGTGATGGATCCCCTGGCCGAGTCCCAAAAGCCTGATAACAAAATTGACATTAATGCCCTAGTCAATTTTGTATATGGATATTGCATGATTGTCTGATAATTAATTGTATTCATTTTGTTATTTCACAAATGATGAATAGCACAAATTCAGTTCCCACGTCCGTTGAGATGATTTAGGAGTGGCCAAAGCATCCTAAGTCATTTGTCAACGTGTGAATCATATAGAATGCTACCATGGGGTTAAGACACCCACCGCCGTCAACATCGTGGCCAGCTGCCTCACAGCTACCAAGCTCCTCCGTGCCGCCGTATCTTGCCCAGTCCGCCGTGAATCATGGCTGCCGTCGCCCTTCCAGTTCCTTGCCGATCTCAGCTGCCGCCTCTGCTCTGCCTAGCTCCTCCTCCGTCGCCGCCGTGAGAACTTCCGTCGTCGCCTTCCGCCGTCGAGGTCGCCGTCTCAGCCCAGACCCCGCCGGCGCTCCGCCATGAAAGCCGTTCTTTGCCGGCGCTCGAGCTCTGCTCGAGCGCTGCTCTGTTTTCAGAAACAGACCGCCCGAGCAGAGCTCGGGTCGTCTTTTTTTTTCTTTTAAAACCGAACCGACCCGAACCATTCTAATTCGGGCCGGTCTGGTTTTCCTTTTTTTTTGTTCTTTTTTTTCTTTTTCTTTATAACCCGTTGTACTGCTCTCGTTCATCGGATCTCATCTTGACGGTTCTTCTCTTTAATCGTGTCTCTTTCGCGTGCGATATTTCAAATGCTCATAACTTTTTGCTCAGAACTCCGAATTGCGAACAGTCAGTGGCGTTGGAAAGCTGACTTCATGAACTTTAACATGAAGCTTAAATCAGTTCCATCAGAGATATGCAATCGAGGTTATTAATATTCAATCATTAGAGTCGCGTTTCACCCCATTTCTGCGTTTTACTCTTATTTCCTACAAAAACCAAAAACTATATTAAAGTAGCATAAATTCTAATCTAATACTAGCAGAAACATAAGTTTAAGAGATAATAAAATGTATATTTCATGTATAGATCAGTGCGCGTATGGATTGGGAAGAAAGCATAAGACATATTTCGATCGATGCCCTTCAGCAGGTTATCTACCGACTTACGTGCTAGCTGTATATTATCCCTGCTGGGCATGAACTCCTACAAAATAATAAAAAATGAGTTGAAAAGTATAGTTGAATGCCTAAAGCACCGTCTAACAATAAGTAAGGGTAGCACACTTACGCATTCAATAAATTTACCAACTAAGATTTGGCCAAAGAAGCAGTATGGATACATCAATACATCCTTGTTCCTAGCTTGCCTCATCCGTAGCAATTTGAAGAACTCATCAATGACCTTCATGTATTTAAATACTTTAAGAGGTATTCCAATAAGAGAAATGCCCTCAGAAATACCCCAGGATGTGTGCTTACCATGTAGTTTATTTTGGACGTCTGCAACAAACTGCTGGATACTTCTGCCTTGGGTGCCTCATCCAGTGCATAATTGTCTTTCGATCTGTATGCGACAACACAACCATTTTGAAGCATATCTTAGTACCCACGTAGTCGGTGGGTACTTGTTCAGTCTGATGAACTTCAGGTGTTTCAGCCTCGACTGCATGCGCCCTTCCCTTTATAATGTGCATATTGGCATCCTTCTCTTCAGACGGACTGGTATCATCAGGTGCCTTAGCTGCTCGAGGGGTCTGTCAAACCTAGAAGACCTTCACTTATCACCTTCTTTTTCCTTTCGGCACGGGAAGATTGGGTGGGAAGGCAGAAGTGGGTGCCGGTTCTTCTTCAACTTCCTCGCCTAACTTTTTTAGAAATATATGGACAATTTTATCCTTCCTGCGCATAAACTTTAGTATAACTGAAACAGGCTCACCCTCGTCGTGGGTCATCTTTGGCCTATCTGAAATAAGAGAAAGGCAATGAGGGAAATGAGGAATCCCCTTTAGAGGAATGTAGAATGGGCTTGGACGATAGAGTAGCTATTGTATAATCGATTACGTGACAGACACCTCTATCGTACAATCGATTATACAATGGACATATCTATCGTATGATCGATAGACATACCTATCGTATTTCGTATAATCAATTATATGATAGACACATCTATCGTGTAATTGATTACACGATAGGCATATATCTGGTTAATAGATCAGGCAATTGATAGTGATATTACCTGCTTTTGTTGTCTTGTGGGCGATAACCTTGTGCCGAAAAGGAAGAGGCAGAGATATAGTTGATTCCGTTGGAGGCCTCACTGCCTTAGCCCGGGGTGACAGATCCGTGGGCGGCACTTCAACCTGCTGGTCCCTTTGGGGCCTCTCTGCCTCAGCCCGTTGTGATAGATCCATGAGCGGCACTTCAACCTACTAGTCCATTTGGGGACTCTCTGTCACCGAGCAGTGGGTTCTGGTTGCTCAGTTGTTGTGGACTTCATCCCACTTGACTCACCGCATTGGGGGTGTGGCCTCTTTGGGCCGACAGTCACAGGCTTATGAACCTTCTGGGGTGGTTGCCGAGAATGTTGTGGTACTTCAACTCCCAAGTTGTCAATTAGCACCCTCACTGAGTGGTTCCACTCCTTCATTTTTTGAATACCCTCAATTATCTGAGGGACTCTGAAGCCTTGAGTTTCCATGATTTCACTCTGTTCAATGGCGACATTAAGGAGGGAATTAATACCCTCAAGAACACCCTGCAAGGACGTGACATGATGGGGCACAGTTGATAGCATCCTTGTCCTCGGTGATGACGGAGTATGAGGTTGCTGTTGGGGGATGAGATATGACTCTTCTGATAATGGGGATATGACATCCACTACGTCTGTTTGGCAGACAACTTCTCCAATAGGTGAAAGTAATATGGTCGAAATCGGTGATGTAATTTGATGCCCTTATCCGGGCCACCTTCTCACTCTTGGACTACATGGACCCATGGTGGAGTGAAACAGATTTGTGTGCTTATAGAACCATATTTGCGTCATGAAATAAAAATCATTAGGCAATGAAGGACTATATATATATACTGCATGAGAACACCGAATATACGATAGAGGTGCCTACCGTGTAATCGACACCACGATAGAGGTGCTTACCGTGTAATCGATTACACGACATATGGGCCTACCATGTAATTGATGTGATGATATCCATACCCATCGAGTAATCGATTATACCATAGAGTTGCCTATCTTGTAATCGAGGGGACGATATCCACTGCCATCAAGTAATCGATTATACGATAGAGGTGCATATCGAGTAATCGATGTGACAATAGCCAATGCCATCGAGTAATCAATTACACTATAAGCTGAATATAGGGATCTATCAATTACTTGTACTACATACGCGGTTCCTGCCAGAGTCCTACCGCTAGTCGTCTCTCCGGCTGATCTAAAGTGTAAACCTCTGGATGCTTGTGACAGTTTCGAAACAAGCATTTTTTGGATGGCGCCTTGCCAATTGAACAATGACAGTTTGGAGAGGTCGTACAGATAATTGCAGAGCTTCGTAGGGACTGATCTGGCCAATTGTGGGAAGAGCGCGGTCGAGAACATGTGTAGGATGATCAACCGAACTATATCATCCCCTGAAACATCTGCTACCCCCCTCAGACATTTATCGAGTAGGTCTTCAATATATTGCTTCTCCGGTTTCCTTGTGGAGAAAAACTTACAGTAGAATGCACCTTCCGGGGCTAGGAGTTTACCGTCAGGAGATTTCCACATCACATTCTCACCAGATGCCCGCAACCCAGTGATGAGAGCAACATCCTGCTCAGTGAATGATAACCTTCTCCCCTTGATGTTGAACACCATAAGATGCTCATCCCAACATTCCACCAAGACATCAAGCAAATTTCTAGCGACAACTACCTCTCGGCATTCGAATATGATGTGACAAGCCGTCTCTTGCAATCAGTCCATGCACTGTGGGTAACGTTTCGCAACTTGTAGAGACTTGGTGAGAGCACCTGGTGTATACAGGGTGCGAAGGCATGGCCGAGCGTTATATCTCCTGGGGGTCTGCGAAGAGATCTTCTCTTGGGTGGAAGAAGGTTGTGGATCCATCTGTTCTGGAATATGAGAGTCGGGTTTCATATCAGTTGACGATATGAGCAGCATCGTGTGCCAGTGACACGATATGAGAAGGCAATCGTGCTCTTCCCACTAGGAGTTCTGAAATTTAATGCTATAACAAAAATGTACCAATGAAGAAACAAAAGGTCTGATTTTTAAAAACTCTTACCAGTGGGGTGGCGGTGTCTTTGGAGGAATGGTTAGCTCGCAGAGAACCCAAAACCCTAATGTCTGCTATTCGGCAGATCTACCCAGCTTTGAATCGTCAAGGAGCCTGATTCCGCCGCCGGCAATGGCAAACCCCGACTCTCCGATCATGCAGGAGCAAACCCTAACCCTCTTTCACAGATGCGCGGTGGTGTTCAAGTGACGGAAACGGGTGTAAATACTATTGAGAAGGCGAGTGGATTTTCATAAATTTGCCGTCGAAGGTGACACGGCAGGCATACAGACTGACACATTCGTTGAATTGTACGGCACGCATGCATACTGACATGATGAAGGTTACACGGCACACATGCATAATGACACGATTGATGTGGCGGTCGTGTAATCGATTAATAAAAAGCTCCGCTTTCGAGTAATCGATTACATGATGAGCACCACTATCGAGTAATCGATTATACGATAGCAGAACACACGATGAGGTGGATAACGTGTAATCAATTAGACGATGAGCAAGACTTTTGACAACCCGATTACACGATAGAGCACATTTATCATGTAATCAATTAGACAATGAGCACTTCTATCGAGTAATCGATTACATGATAGCGGAACACACCAATAGCTGTATATCATGTAATCAATTAGATGATGAGCAGGGTTTCTGAGTAATCGAATACACTCCACTATCGTATAATCGATAATACGATTGGTGAAGTTATCACGTAATCGATGAAACACAATCGAGGCTATCGTGTAATCTATTAATGATATGCGTCGGATTATTGTGTAATCGATTACACGATGGGCAACGCGATTGTGTAATCGATGACACGATAGCCACCGACCATCCACTGGGCAAGCAACAAAAAGAGTCGCTGGCAAGTGGAAAAAATGATGTGAGAGGCTGGGCGAAGGTGTTGCCGTTACACCGCAAAATACAGGGATCATTCGACCAGCCACTGGGCGGGGCGCAAGAGAAGTGGACGGTAGAGGAGAGAATGATGGGAGAGGCGCAGTGAAGCTCATTCCGGGCGCCGGGAATTAGGATCCTCTGCCTTCTATGGACGGCATCCAGTTTATGTGACCCGCCGACTAGCCACCATCTGGCACTTTCATCTTCTCCTGTTGCCAATCGAAATATAACACAAGGCTATTTTCGTAACATTTTTACCCTGAAAGGCTGTTTCTCACTTTGCTTCCCAAACATAAATCAGGTTGATAAATTTTTATATTCCCAAACAGAAATTAGTTGAGCCAAAACATGTTGAAAATTGTCACTTGTCAAGCTCATATTTTTTCAACTTCCAAACATATGTCACCAATCACCCTTAAAAATTTTCACCCTTGATAATTTTCACCCTATTTTTTTTAACTTCCAAATGCACCCCTAATGAGTTGGAGATGCTTGGAGATCCTATTTCACGGGGGGTCCAAGTATCTACCATCCTAAGTAGTTTTCCTCCGTCATGGGAGCCTGTTGTGGTAGCAATTTACTTGAGTAATAAGAAACTCACTTTGGATGACCTTACTGCCAAGCTGGGCTTAAAGCAGGAAAGACGAGACCATGTGAGAGCCTCTAATGCATCTGCCAACCTTGCTCATCATGTTGGCAACAAAAATGGTGGATCCTATGCTGGCCCCTCGAAGAAGTACTTCAAGAAAAAGGAAAAGAAGCCTCAATTTCAGGGAGGTGACAAGGGCAAGACCAAGAAGAAGGGAGCTTGATTTACTTGTGGCTAAATGGGCCATTTTAGCAGGAACTGTCCTAATGCCTCTCAAGGTAATGAGAAGAAGAAACATCAAGGTGGAGGAAAGGATATTATATGCATGATTTCAGAGGCTTTGATTGTGAACACTAATACGAGAGGATGGTGGCTAGACTCGACTGCAACACGACATGTGGTCATGACTAAGGAGTCGTTTGCTGATATAAAAGGAATAAATCCTTGAGAGCACAAAATTTATATGGAAAACAATACCTATTGTGATGTGTTTGAGATTAGTTCTATTTGTATTCCTCTCTATGGGAGAAACACATTAGTTCTTACTGATGCCCTGCTTGCACCAACTATTAGAAAGAACCTGATTTCAGTCCCTCTGCTGACTCAAAAGGGATTTGAAGTTAGGTTCAAGGGTGACAAGAGGACTGTGGGAAAGAACAATATTTTATTTACTGCTTATTTGATTGATGATTTATTCAAACTTGATGTAGCTAATGACTTTGCTGCTGATTTTAATAATATGATTGATTCTGAGTATTTGGCTTGTGTTCCTCATGATGGTGCTTTATTATGGCACTTGCACCTATGTCATGTTAATGTTAGAAAATTACACCGCATGTCGGGTAGTGGTTTACTACCTAAGATTCATGATGATTTGCGCATTTGTGAAGATTACATTTCTGGTAAAATGACTAGGCTACCTTTTTCCAAAGGTCAATGAGCCATAGACCTTTCAAAGGTCATTCACTTAGATATTTACGGGCCTATAAACGTTAAGACTCAAAGAGGAATGCAGTATTTTATTACATTTATAGATGACTATTCAAGGTATGAGTATGTTTACCTTTTGGCAAGGAGTCTGATGCCTTAGAAAGATTCAAGGAATTTAAGGCTAAGGTTGAAAACCAAGTAGGACGGAAAATTAAAGTTCTTAGAATAGACAGAGGTGGAGAGTACACATCTGATTTGTTCAAGGACTATTGTACCAACCAAGGAATAGTTCATTAGTATACACTTCCGTATACCCCTTCAATAGAATGAAGTTGCTGAAAGACGTAATAGGACATTGTTGGACATGGTAATGTCCATGCTAAACCATTATGAACTAGGAACAAAATTTTGGGGTGAAGCACTAGACACTGTTGTCTATGTACTAAACCGAGTACCTTTTAAGTCGATCAAATTGATCCCGTATGAGTTATGGACGGGTCGACGTCCAAACTTTTCGAACCTAAAGGTGTGGGGGTCAAAGTCCCATGTTAGGGTGCCTGATCAACTAAGAAGCAAGTTGGATCCTAAGACAATAAAATGTAATTTTATAGGTTATTGTGATCATTATAAAGAGTATCAATTCGTATTAGACCATGATGATGGGACAGTGGGGGTGATAGAGTCTAGGGATGCTTATTTTCGTGAGGAAGATATAAATCTTAAAACTCCTAGTCAAAGAGTAGAATTATTTGAAATAGAAAAAGAAAAAGGTTTCTATCACGAGTAATGAACCAGTGATATGAAATATATCAAATGAGGATGCTAAAACTCGTGCATCGAGAGAGCGTAGACCTTCAGTTATGCTAAAGGATTACTATGCAATGCTCGGTGAAGATGAAAGAACGGTAGATGAGCCGGTGCTTAATGATCCTATCACGTTTGAGCAGGTGATCTACACTTGAAATATGTATTTTATTAGCTCGTAAACTTATATTTATGTTAGTGTTTGATTATATTTAGTGATACTTTAATGTAGTTTTTAGTTTTTGTAGGAAAATAAGCATAAGATGCAGAAATGTGGTGAAAAGTGACTCCAATGGTTAAATCTTCATAACTTCATGTGCATATCTCTGATTTGACTGATTCATAACTTCATGTGCATATCTCCATGCAATTCGGAGTTCGGAGAGAAAAGTTATGACCATTTGAAAATTGTGCTGCAGGAAGAAACTGAGAAAGCGATCGATCGGCCCGTATTGGCGATAGATCGCCGTGTGCACAAAAGTCAGTTTTGACCTATTTTGACTCGGATTTGGAAGGGGTCTTTTGTGTTTTCTTTTCAACCTTATAAATAGGCCTTAAAGGGAACGTGTTGAGCATTAGAGATTAGATCTTGGAGGCTAGAGAGGAGCAAAAAAAAGAGTCTTTTGGGGCCAAAGAAGAAGAAGAGATTTTCTTCTTTCTTTCTATGCGTAGCTAAATTCTTTGTCAAGGCAAGATGAAGACCATAGACTTGATTGATTATGAATAGAATTAGATCTTTTTAATCCCTGTGTCTAACCAAGAACAGGATTGTGATTAGTTCTATGCCCGACCAAGGATAGAGTTAATTACATTATAGTAGATGAACTTTCGTGTCCGACCAAGAACGTGAGTGAATTCATTGTGATTTGTGTGTCTGACCGTGAACACAAGTTACCATATCATATTAATTTGTGCCTAATAATAATTGAGAGTAGTAATTGCATATCTAGTGGTGGATTCGTTGCCTTGATATTTCTCTACGTTGGTTCGAATAAGTTAGAAGTAGTTAAAGTTCATTGCTTTCTTTAGATTTAATTAAAACTGTAACTTTCTTTCACTTGAGTTCAGTAAAGTACTTAACTGTCCCTGAGGTTTGACAACCCTTTAATACTCACCGTAGTACAATTTTCTTGTGCACTTGCAATGGTTTAATATTTAAATGATCAGCAGGCTATGAGTAGTCCAGATTTCAAGGAATGGTAGAAGGCTGTTCAAGAGGAAATGGACTCGATCTTGAATAACAAAGTCTGGGAGATTGTTGACTTACCAGATGAAAGGAAACCTATTGGTTCTAAATGGATCTTCAAGAAGAAGCTCAAAGTTGATGAATCAATAGATAAGTATAAAAACAGACTTGTGGCGAAAGTGTTTACCCAAGTAGAGGGCATAGACTTTAAGGAGACATACTCTCCTGTATCTAGGTTCATCTCCATACGGTGTTTGTTGGCTATTGTGTCATACTTGGATTTAGAGTTGCATCAAATAGATGTAAAGACTATCTTCCTAAATGGTGATTTAGAGGAGGAGATTTACATGGAACGACCATTGGGAGATCTCCATACGGGTGTTTAGATACCTATTGGGAACCAAAGATATGAAACTCACATATCAGGCTAAGAATTTATCATTAGAAGGGTATAGTGATTCCAACTATTCCAGTTGTAAAGATGAGAGGAAATCCATTGGTGGTTATGTATTTATGTTTGGTAAGTGATCTACACATGAAATATGTATTTTATTATCTCTAAACTTATATTTTTGCTAGTGTTTGATTAGAATTTCTACAACTTCAATATAATTTTTGGTTTTCGTAGGAAACAAGAGTAATACACAGAAATGAGGTGAAAAGTAACTTAAATGGTTAAATCATCATAACTTCGTGTACAAATCTCGGATTTGACTGATTCAAGCTTCATGTTAAATTTCAAGAAGTTAGCTTTCCGACACCACCAACCACATACAATTCGGAGTTTGGAGCAAAAAGTTATAGCCATTTAAAATTCATAAACAGTAACCACAATCGATCGGCTAATAATGTGATCGATCGCCAGAGCCGTAAAAACAGTATTATTGAAGGAAACGATCGATCGGCATAAAAACGATCGATCGTATCTACTGGAATTTTTCAACTGCACAAGAGAGTAATGATATATGCAAAATATACACATTTTTATATGCCTTTCTACCTATTTGTTAGTCGTATTTTTAGTTAAAATAAGGATAATTAATGTTTATCTGTGTTAAGTGAGTAATTTGGAGTTTAATGAATAAACGCACTTAATAGAGTTATTTAGATGCATTAATTGGTTTTAATAGATTTATGTTTTATTATGCGTCTAATTACGATTTATTTTTATTTATGCAGGTTTTAGAGCTCCAAATCAGATCGCCGAATGTGGAACGCGTCAATCAGCTCATGCGAAGAGATCGAAGATCCGACGGACGTGGTTGATACGGCGGGTTTTAATTAAGAAAAAGAAAAAAAAAGAAAAGAGAAAAGAACCGGAGGTGGTTTGGTCGGCGGCCGGTCTGGTTCGGAGGAATTAAAAAAAAAATCAAAAGCAACCCGAGCCCGATGGCTCGGGCGCCTGGAACAGAACAGAGCACCGTGAGGCTCTGTTCTGTCGGAGAGAGAAGAGGAGGTGAATTCCGGCGGCCGTGGGCTATGGGTCAGGCAGCTGAGGAGCTCCGGCGAGGACGGCGATCGTGAGGAAGCTACGCTTGCGGCGGATTGAAACGGCAGTGCGACGATTTCGGCGTTACCAGAACACAGTGCAGCGGCTCTGCTCGAGCAGAAGCGGTGATCGATAGACAGAGAGCGGCAATGGGCCGCCGGAGATGGAGGAGACGATCAGAAATCTGAAGCAGCGTCACGATTCTGGTTCGATTAAGAGGAAAAGAATAGAAATTGGAAAGCATGGGCTTGTGCTGAGAATGGAATGTCTCTGACTTGGCCGGCTCCAGGAAGGAAAATTGCTGTTCCGAAGGATTGGCGTTCGTCTATAAGAGATCAAAGAGAAGCGGCTGTTTTGAGGAGGAAAAGACTGGTTTTTGCCGTGCTGTTGGTGGGTGGTGGTGGATCTGTCGAAAGGGTGGCTCTATCTGTGGAAGAGGGGCTGCGGTGGAAGGGGTTGTTCTGTTGGAGTCTCTGCTCAAGCAGAGGAGGCTTTTGGTCGGTTTTGAAGGAACTCTATTCGATTACCGGTGGAGGAGGAGGGCTCGTTGGGACGGCTGTGTAGAGGTTCTGGCGGTTTGAGGGTGGCGGCTCTGTCGAGAGACAGAGAAGGGTGCTGTGTTGTGGAGGCCGGCTCTAAGGAAAGGAGGCTGCTTTGATCTCGAGAGAGACAAGCAGAATTGTTTTGTAGATTCGAGAGAACTGCAAAACTGAATTCAAAGGCAAGAAGGAAAAGGGCAGAATTGCTGGTCGAGATTGATAGGAAAGCTTTGCTTTTGGCTGGAATTGGGGACTGTCTGCTCTATTCGAGAGAAAGAGTAGAACGGTTGAGGCGTGCCGTTGAGAAACTGTTGCTGAAGGTGGAGGAAAGAGCAAAGCAGGACGGAGAAGCAAGACAGACTGAAAGCAGAACACAGGATTTTTCTTTATTATTTATCTTTTGTTTAGTTAATTTCTGTGTTTTTAGTTTAGTTGAACAATTGATTGCTTAAAAAGAAAATAAAATTAGAACTTTACATTTCATTATTACTTGCTACATACTCTAGAATTAGGTTGAATATCTTACTAAGTCTCTGAGGGATCGACCTCGTAGCCACTATTCTGCTATAGATTCGTGCGCTTGCGAGTATTATATTAAAATTTACACCAAGTTTTTGGCGCCGTTGCCGGGGACTGCGTAGGATAATTTACCAAATTCTTAGAGTAGTTTAGTTTCAGTTTAATTTAGTTTAATTTTTTGTTGCTTATTAGTGTTTTGTCTTTTTGTAGGAGTAAGAGAAGACGCGGAATTCTCGCTAACGTTGGAAGGGCCACCCCTTCCCCTCGTTTGCATTCTTTTACCTTCTCTTTTAATTTTTCTAGGTGCTTAGTATTTTTATATTTTTTTTTTCTGTGATTGCATGCTTGTGTTAGTTGGGATTTTAGGTTTGTTCTAGGTATTTAATTTTTAGTGCCGTTAATTAGTGTATGCTTGGTCGTCGGTCACTGGGTGAAAAGTTTGCACCTCTTGACCTAGAAATTGAAAGAACTTTTAAAACAAGACTCAAACATACAATGGATGTTACACATCAATTAGGTAACATGGAAAATGAGAATGTGAGGAAGACATTAAAAGATTATTCATCCCCCATTCAATTCAACTCACCTTCCTGCATAGTGTTGCCGCTCACCACGGCACACCACTTTGAGTTGAAAACAGGGGTGATGCAACTCTTGCCCACATTCTATGGTTCTAATAAAGAAGATCCCTATAATCATGTTAAAGAGTTCCTTGACATTTGTGCTACATTTAAATTCCAAAATTTCTCTGATGAATCTGTTAGGTTGCGCCTCTTTCCCTTTTCTTTGAAAGAAAAAGCGAAAGCATGGTTGAACTCTTTAGAAGTTGGAACAATTAGGAGTTGGGATCAATTAGCTGAAAAATTTTTGAACAAATTCTTCCCTGTTCATAAAACTCATGCCCTTCGTAGAGAAATTACAAATTTCATGCAGAAGGAGGGTGAACACTTTTATGAGTGTTGGGAAAGATGGAAGAATTTGCTCCTTAAGTGTCCACACCATGGATTTTTAAAGTGGCAACAAGTTCAATTCTTCTATGACGGTTTAACACCTCAGAACCGTCAAATGGTTGATGCCGCTAGTGGTGGGTCAGTTATGATGAAGAGTGCCGAAGAATCATGGGATTTTATTGAGACTCTATGCGAGAATTCTCAGCAATGGGATTGCTCAAGTAGAGTTGACAGAACGTTTCCTTTTCAAAAGAAAGGAGGCGTATATGAGGTAGACAATAATGCACATTTGATCTCCAAGATAGACAGCCTGACACAACGTTTTGATGCGTTGATGTCTGCTGGTAGGCCCCAAATGCCATCACATGTCAATGTGTGTGCTGTTTGCTCTAACCCCTCCCATGTCACACAAAATTGTCCATCTAACACCTCTGGAGTGGAATACAATAGCGATCAGGCTAATGCTATAAATGCCTTTCCTCGACCTGGCAATAACCCATATTCGGAAACTTATAACCCAGGTTGGGCTAGGCATCCCAATTTTTCATGGTCCAAAGGACCGCATCAAGGAGGACCACCATGGTACCCTCCCAATCAATCTTACCCTCAACAAATTCAAACATTCCCTACACAACCCAAGAAACCATCTCTTGAGGATACTTTGAATTTGTTCATGCAAAGCTCTCTACAATTTCAAAAAGATACCCAACATTCTTTACATGCCAACTCGCAAGCAATTGCGAAGCTGGAACTTCAAATGGGTCAATTGGCTTCTGCATTGAATGAGAGGGAAAAAGGTAGGTTTCCTAGTCAACCTGTAGCTAATCCCAAAGGACAATTTGAAGTGGGATCTAATTCTTGTCAAGACCAACCTCCACCGCAAGTTAAAGCTATAACTACACTTAGGAGTGGAAAACAGATTGACAATAATGTTGAACCACCTAAGACTACCATAGACACAACTGCTAGAAAGGGTGAGGACCAAGAGAGCACCACTAGACCAGACGTGAGTCCTGTTACATTGAAGAAGAGCCTAGAAGCTTCTTCGTGTCCTGAGTCTAGCCATATGCCACCCTATATACCCAAGGCACCGTTTCCTCAAAGACTTGCAAAAACATCTCAAGGGAACAAACTTGATGAGACAATGGAAATTTTTAAGAAAGTGCAAATCAATATTCCATTGCTCGATGCTATTAAGCAAGTTCCCGCTTATGCAAGATTCTTAAAAGACATGTGCACCCAGAAAAGAAAATTGAATGCACACAAGAAAGTATTTCTCACTGAACAAGTTAGCTCAATTCTTAAGCATAACACTCCTCCTAAGTTTAGAGATCCAGGATGTCCCACAATTTCATGCGTTATAGGAGACCATAAGGTGGAGAGGGCATTATTGGACTTAGGAGCTAGTGTAAATTTGCTGCCATTCTCTGTTTATGAGCAACTTGGGTTAGGAGAGTTGAAACCGACTACCATAACACTGCAACTTGCGGACAGATCAGTTAAAGTTCCACGCGGTGTTATTGAGGATGTTCTGGTTCAGGTGGATAAATTTTACTTCCCAGTAGACTTTATTGTCTTAGATACCCAACCTATGCAGAATCCTCGTAGTCAGATTCCTGTGATTTTGGGAAGGCCGTTCTTAGCCACATCCAATGCCATAATAAATTGTAGAAATGGGGTTATGAAGTTATCTTTTGGCAATTTAAAGGTCAAACTCAATGTCTTTAATGTTAGACAACAACCCCCGGAGACGGATGATTCTTTTGCAGTGAATATGATTGAAAGTTTAGTGGAAGAATCCCTGCAAACTGTTTTAAATGATGATCCCCTCTGATCTGTACATGAAATATGCATTTTATTATCTCCTAAACTTATGTTTCTGCTAGTGTTTGTTTAAAATAACTGCTACTTTAATATAGTTTTTGGTTTTTGTAGGAAACGAGAGCAAAACGCAGAAATGGGATAAAACGCAACTCTAATGATTGAATATTTACAACTTCGATTGCATATCTCTGATGGGACTGATTTAAGCTTCATGTTAAAGTACACGAAGTCAGCTTTCCAACGCCACTGACTGTTCGCAATTCGGAGTTCGGAGCAAAAAGTTATGATCATTTGAAATATCGCGCGCGAAATAGACACAATGAAAGAGAAGATCCGTTCAGATTATATCCGGCGGCTGAGATTATGACGACGGGTTTTAAGGAAGAAAAAGAAAAAAAAAGAAAAGAAATTGAAATGGTCCGGTTCGGGTTTGTCTTGGTCCGGTTCAACAAAAGAAAAAAAAAATAAAAAAAACCCGACCCGAGTTCAGCTCGGGCCCGTCTGTTTCAGTCGAACGCGATGCTCTGTTTTTTTGATGAGCTCGCCGGAGGAGCTTCACGACGGTGGGTCTTGCGGCGGAGGCGGCTGGTCTCGATGACGACGACGGCGCCGGAGCTGGGCGAGGCCGGAGAATGGCGGCTGGGCACGACGAGGTCCGGCGACGGAGGAAACAGTCATCACACCGGCGATGGGCTCGACTGAGGAAGACAGCAGGCGGCAGAGCTTTCCGGTGGCCACAGGCGATGACTACGGCGGATAAATTGACGGCGACGGGGAGGATGAAGAGCAGATACGGCGACGACAAGGCAGACAGCGAGACTTAGGCGGAATCGGACTCAAAGTCTCGCCGGAACTAAAAAAGGCAGTTTGTGCTCGATATGGGAAGTCTGGATTTGGACTCCGAATCGGCTATAAAAAAACAGAGGAACTCGAGTGCCAAAACAGGGCCGAGTGAAGGGAGCTTGACGAGAAAACAGCCGACAGAAGAAGAAAACGGCCGGGAGAAAACAGAAAAAAAATAGAGCCTTTTCCGTCGGAATTTTGGCCGGAGCAACAGGAGGAAGAAGGAGGAGCAGAACGCCGGGAGAAAGAACTGATCTTTTGGACGAATTGCACACCGTTTCGAACTGCTACAGTACGAGTCCGCCGGAGAAGATGATGAATAGTGCTACAGTGAATAGTGAACAGTGAACAGTGAAATTGCTACAGTGTTTCGAAATTGCTTCAGTCCTTCGGTGAACAGTATTCCTATGACCAATTCGACGAATCAGGCTTTTTCTTCCCTTATTTTCATGTCTAGCTAAATTTCATTGTACTAAGATTAGATGAAGCCCTGCTGATTGTTTGACTCTCAATACTTATTTACATTTTTATGATTGGTCTTTGCTCGAGAGAGGGAGATTAATTAAGATAGATTTAATTGTTTAGTTGCATGTTCGAGAGGGCTGCACACATTACGATTATTCGTGACTTCGAGAGGGGCACGGGTAATTGACCACTTGGAATTGTACGGGTTTAACGGAGAGGATAGCTATTTGGTTTGGGTGGATTCGAAGTCTTAGTATATTTCTCATCATATTATTTTCACATAAGTTTCATTGCTTTGTTAAATTAGAACTTTTCATTCTGTTATAACTAGTTTCATAAAAAATCAAATCTTTCATTAGAATTAAGTTGAATCAGTCCAAGTCCTTTGGGTTCGACCTCGTTACCACTAGACTATACTGAGTCTCGTGCGATTGCGAGTAAAAATAGTTAGAAAAATCAACCAATCAATTGGCGCCGTTGCCGGGGACTTGGTAACGGTTTAATTTAATTCTAATTAGTTTCAAATTTTTCTTGTAGGATTTTGATACTTGATTTTCTTGTCTTTGTAGGAATCAATTTGGAGAGGCAGATAGTGACACTTGGAACACGCCGACGTTGGAAAGGACACTCCTTCCCCTCGTTTGCCCTCTATTCACCTCTCTTTTTAAGTAAATTTAAGTGTTGTTTTTTGTTTTTCTCTTTATTTATGTGATAGCATGCAGTGCTAATTGTGGATAGATAGGATTGTTAGTCGTTGATATTTAGGACTGTGATTGCTAGTCGTGGATATCTAGGGTTGTTTTGTATTGGGATATGTGATGGTGTGATTATGGTGTTGGTGATTGTTTGGTGAAAGAAAGAAAAAATGACTTCACCTTCATATGGATTTAGCCATAATAACCCATACATGTACTTTAATAATTATTATTCCTCACACACAGCTACTTCCCCTCTCTTTGAAGTATCATTCCCTCCATGTCACTCATATCTTGATACTTATAACAATGGGTGGGAAAATCAATCCAACTTTGGGAGTAGCATATCTTCCCTACAACCCACGACCCCTTTTATTTTGGAACCATGTGCCATTTGCTTAAGCCCTACCCATACCCTAGTGGAGTGCCCTTCGGCCCATGAGTATCCGGAATTGGTGCGCGATCATGTACGTGCGGCCCAAGGTCTTCATAGGTGGGAGGATCAATCTAATTTTTCTTGGCACACACTCAATGAAAGGGCGATGTTTGAACCAACTACTACTCCACCGTTACAAGGTATGACATGCCCTGTTCCACCACCACCACTGCCCCAACCCCAAAATGCCCAACCCACATGGAATCCTAGCTTTGAAGATAAGGTCTTGTCCATATTGGATAATATAACGGGGATTTATAGTAGTGCATGGGGTGATAGTAATGAAGTAAACCCTTTACCTATCCAATCACAATACCCGATGGGCCAATTTGTTGAAGAGGGGATATGTTTTTCCCCTGACCATGTGCAAAATGTTATAACCCTTTGGAGTGCACAGCAATTTGAAAATGAGGATGGATATAGTGCAGGAAATGAGCAAGGAGGGGTAGAAATTAAAGAAGAAATGAATGAGTCGTTCGAACCAATTTTTAAATCTTCAATCTTTGGGGAGTCACCGTCTACGACAATATTAACGGAACCTTCTGTTCTTGAAGCACCACCCATACAATGTCTAGACCAACCTTCCCCTTTGATTGTTGAACGTGACTTAGAGTGTTCTATCGATTGTCCAGTCAATCCATCATTTGAGAGTCCTCCCCAAAATGTGTTAAGAAAGGAGGCCACTAAGGCCAAATTGGGTGATGTGGAAGAGGAGCCCTTCATTTTAAAATTCTCTAATGACCTCTTTCCATGGCTAATGAAGGGGGCTCTATTCCCAAAGCTTACCCACCCACCACTCCACCCCTTCATTCCACGATATGATCCGTACTTAAATAATAAGGATAGGAGTGTGTGGGGCAATCATTTAATTGATCCAGGTTGACTTGTTGGGGTTACGTCTGGCTGAAGACGTAAAACTTAGCGCTCTTGGGAGGCAACCCAAATTTTATTTTCTTGTTTGTTTTCTATTTTATTTTTATTTTTATTGTAGGTTAATTCTTACCTGTGTGGGGATGCTACAGTCGAGGTTTGGGGGTGTATTTAATTTTTCCATATTTATATTATCTTCTCATTCTTCGCTTATGTGTTTCATGCTTTACATCTACAATGAGGCTCTCCATTCAGGTGATTTCTTTCCTCACTTCTTTTCTTTTCCTATTCATTGTAGTATTATTTTGGTAAACATTGAGGGCAATGTTTAGTTTAGGTTTGGGGGTGTAGAAAAGAAGAAGTGTTATTTTGTTTCATTATTATCTATTTTTGTTAATGCTTAAAAAAATTGAAAAAAAAATGAAAAAAAAAAACGAAAAAAAATAGAAGATAGTTTTTAGGTTGTTTGTTAGTATTTTTCTTAGGTTTTGATAGTTTATCCCGTGATGATGCATTTTACAATTCTTAAGAGATTAATTTACATTGGAAGTGTGAGTAAGTATACTGGAGGATAGATACACTTAACTGAGCATATCTTTCTATTACAGTCCTCTTGGAATAAGTGCTTGAACTAAGAAAACTCACTCACACACACTAGTTACATAAAGTAATACCCTCTAGAGATTTGTTGAATACTAATCTTCAGTGGGATGTCTTTAGTCAGAGTCATTGGATGATGTGTGGTTGTCCTTTGAGCTTAAAAGATCATGATAGACCATTTACTTGGCTATGGCAAGGGCTGGAACCGGAAATAGGTTGAGAGTATAATACAGCCTGGACAAAATAAAGATGTGCTGAAAATATGAATGATGGAAATGAAATAAAAAAAAAAAAAAAATGAAAGAAAGGGGCTGCTTGACTTTATAGGATTAACTTAGGCTGATGCTCGGGCCCGAAGCGGTCTCTTAAAACCTAATGCCCTAAGCCAAACTGGCTGGGAGTCATTGGCCTGAGTCATTGCTAAACCTAAGCATCTTGAAGTCAGGCCTTACACAGTCCTAGCGAAAAAAAAAAAAAAGTCTGTGGTGTATTATCCTCTCAAATCTAGAATGTTGGACCCGAATGAGGCGCGCAGATCTGTGCTATCATGAACCTAAAGATTGGGATGACTACGTAGATTCTGATGTTCTTTGGTTAATGGGTAACACTGGATATGTGTAAGACAGAAATTTAGAATGTATTGCTACAATGTTCTACACTTTTCATATTTAAAGTATAATGCTATATCATATTGAGCAGAAATTTCCAAGATGAAAGTGTGGAATAAAACCACTTACTTGAGGGCTTCTATATTCCTGTTGATTATGAACCAAGTACGTGTGGTTAATTCTCTTAAGCATTGTAGTCTGCATTTGAAGGGATAATAGGTTTGTTTGTTTTGCAGTGTTTTTGATTTGTTTTTACATTTAGGTTAATTAGGTTAATTTCATAAATACATGTTTGTGGGTAGCATGGCTGCAAACCCTCACGAGACAACACTCGTCCTACTAGGGACACCTAGAGGTTTAACGGCTTGTTGCATATGCTCAATGCAATCGTGTTCCCTACGAAAGTGGTGTTTACTTTTATGCATTAGTTCATTAGTTTGTTTGATTTTATTTTGCTAGGGACTAGCAAAATCTAGGTTTGGGGGTGTGATATGTACATGAAATATGCATTTTATTATCTCCTAAACTTATGTTTCTGCTAGTGTTTGTTTAAAATAACTGCTACTTTAATATAGTTTTTGGTTTTTGTAGGAAACGAGAGCAAAACGCAGAAATGGGATAAAACGCGACTCTAATGATTGAATATTTACAACTTCGATTGCATATCTCTGATGGGACTGATTTAAGCTTCATGTTAAAGTACACGAAGTCAGCTTTCCAACGCCACTGACTGTTCGCAATTCGGAGTTCGGAGCAAAAAGTTATGATCATTTGAAATATCGCGCGCGAAATAGACACAATGAAAGAGAAGATCCGTTCAGATTATATCCGGCGGCTGAGATTATGACGACGGGTTTTAAGGAAGAAAAAGAAAAAAAAAGAAAAGAAATTGAAATGGTCCGGTTCGGGTTTGTCTTGGTCCGGTTCAACAAAAGAAAAAAAAAATAAAAAAAACCCGACCCGAGTTCAGCTCGGGCCCGTCTGTTTCAGTCGAACGCGATGCTCTGTTTTTTTGATGAGCTCGCCGGAGGAGCTTCACGACGGTGGGTCTTGCGGCGGAGGCGGCTGGTCTCGATGACGACGACGGCGCCGGAGCTGGGCGAGGCCGGAGAATGGCGGCTGGGCACGACGAGGTCCGGCGACGGAGGAAACAGTCATCACACCGGCGATGGGCTCGACTGAGGAAGACAGCAGGCGGCAGAGCTTTCCGGTGGCCACAGGCGATGACTACGGCGGATAAATTGACGGCGACGGGGAGGATGAAGAGCAGATACGGCGACGACAAGGCAGACAGCGAGACTTAGGCGGAATCGGACTCAAAGTCTCGCCGGAACTAAAAAAGGCAGTTTGTGCTCGATATGGGAAGTCTGGATTTGGACTCCGAATCGGCTATAAAAAAACAGAGGAACTCGAGAGCCAAAACAGGGCCGAGTGAAGGGAGCTTGACGAGAAAACAGCCGACAGAAGAAGAAAACGGCCGGGAGAAAACAGAAAAAAAAATAGAGCCTTTTCCGTCGGAATTTTGGCCGGAGCAACAGGAGGAAGAAGGAGGAGCAGAACGCCGGGAGAAAGAACTGATCTTTTGGACGAATTGCACACCGTTTCGAACTGCTACAGTACGAGTCCGCCGGAGAAGATGATGAATAGTGCTACAGTGAATAGTGAACAGTGAACAGTGAAATTGCTACAGTGTTTCGAAATTGCTACAGTCCTTCGGTGAACAGTATTCCTATGACCAATTCGACGAATCAGGCTTTTTCTTCCCTTATTTTCATGTCTAGCTAAATTTCATTGTACTAAGATTAGATGAAGCCCTGCTGATTGTTTGACTCTCAATACTTATTTACATTTTTATGATTGGTCTTTGCTCGAGAGAGGGAGATTAATTAAGATAGATTTAATTGTTTAGTTGCATGTTCGAGAGGGCTGCACACATTACGATTATTCGTGACTTCGAGAGGGGCACGGGTAATTGACCACTTGGAATTGTACGGGTTTAACGGAGAGGATAGCTATTTGGTTTGGGTGGATTCGAAGTCTTAGTATATTTCTCATCATATTATTTTCACATAAGTTTCATTGCTTTGTTAAATTAGAACTTTTCATTCTGTTATAACTAGTTTCATAAAAAATCAAATCTTTCATTAGAATTAAGTTGAATCAGTCCAAGTCCTTTGGGTTCGACCTCGTTACCACTAGACTATACTGAGTCTCGTGCGATTGCGAGTAAAAATAGTTAGAAAAATCAACCAATCACCCTCCAAACATGTTTAACTCATTTTGGCTTAGACTTTGACATCGAAGGGTCCATTAGAGATGTCAATGCATTGCTCGACTCTACCCCTATTTTGGACCCGACCAAATGGACAGCCAGGGTGGAACCTCTTCCAGTTCCCGAGTCTAAACTTGTCCCATCTATTGAAAAACCACCTCAACTTGACCTAAAACCATTACCTGATACACTTAAATATGCATTTTTAGGTTCTTCTGATACCTTGCCTGTTATCATCTCTTCAGACCTTAATTCAGAACAGGAAGGCAAGTTGCTTAATGTTCTTCGCGAACATAAGACAGCTTTGGGGTGGACAATAGCAGACATTAAGGGTATAAGTCCTGCTCTATATATGCATCATATTTACCTTGAGGAGCATGCAAAATCTTCCCGTGAAATGCAACGCAGACTTAACCCTAATATGAAGGAGGTCGTCAGAACCGAGGTGCTAAAATTGTTAGATGTTAGCATCATTTACCCCATATCAGATAGTACTTGGGTCAGCCCAGTTCAGGTTGTTCCTAAGAAGTCAGGAATCACAGTAGTCAAAAATGATAATAATGAATTAGTCCCCACCCGAATGACCACTGGGTGGCGGGTTTGTATTGACTACAGAAAATTGAACTCGATCACAAGGAAAGACCACTTTCCTTTGCCATTTATTGATCAAATGCTTGAGCGACTTGTCCTATTACTTCAAGAATTTGATATTGAGATAAGAGACAAGAAAGGTTCTGAAAATGTTGTTGCTGATCACTTGTCTAGACTTATCGATGAGTCTGCTGAGGAACACTTACCTTTGAATGAGTCATTTCCTGATGAACAACTTTTTGTTGTCTCTCAATTGCCTTGGTATGCTGATATTGTTAATTATCTTGTCACAACTCAACTTCCTGAACATTGGACAAAACAAGATAAATCCAAATTCTTCGCTGAGGTTAAGCATTTTTTCTGGGATGATCCATACCTGTTCAAGTATTGCCCAGATCAAATCATTAGGAGATGTGTGCCGGAGCATGAAGTTGATAGTATCATTTCTTTTTGCCATGCTCATGCATGTGGTGGCCATTTCGGTGCGAAAAAGACTGCTGCAAAAATTTTGCAGAGTGGTTTTTATTGGCCTACTTTATTCAAAGATACTCATGAATTTTGCACAAAATGTGACAGATGCCAACGTATGGGTACATTATCACGTAGGTCCATGATGCCCCTTACTAACATCCTGATTGTTGAACTTTTTGATGTTTGGGGTATTGACTTCATGGGCCCATTTCCTCCATCGTTTGGTTATCTCTATATCCTTGTTGCTGTGGATTATGTTTCCAAATGGGTAGAGGCAATTCCTTGCAAAACAAATGATCACAAAGTGGTGGTTCGGTTCTTGAAAGAAAACATATTTTCTCGTTTTGGAACCCCTCGTGCAATTATAAGTGATGGTGGTACACATTTTTGCAATAGAGCTTTTGAATCACTTCTGAAAAAGTACTCCATTACTCATAAAATTGCAACTCCATATCATCCGCAGACTTGTGGACAAGTCGAAGTTTCAAATAGGGAAATTAAACGCATTCTTGAGAAAACGGTTCATCCCGACCGAAAGGATTGGTCTGACAGATTGAATGATGCATTGTGGGCTTACCGTACTGCTTTTAAGACACCAATTGGAATGTCTTCCTATAGACTTGTATTTGGAAAACCTTGTCATTTACCTGTGGAATTAGAACATCGTGCTTACTGGGCCATCAAAACTTTTAATTTTGATATGGACAAGGCTGGAACACTTCGCAAATTGCAACTCAATGAATTAGACGAAATTCGCAATGAGGCTTATGAGAATGCGAAGATTTACAAAGCGAGGACCAAAGTTTTTCATGATCAGTCAATCATGAGGAAGTCATTTGATCCCGGTCAAAAAGTTTTGCTCTATAACTCCAGGTTACATCTCTTCCCAGGAAAGCTCCGTTCCCGATGGTCTGGACCTTTCATTGTGCACAAAGTATTTTCCCATGGAGCGGTTGACATTCAAAACCCTAAAGATAGAACTATTTTCAAAGTTAATGGGCAAAGATTGAAACCATATTTAGAGGGTTTTACTGAGAGCGAGGAGACTGTTCTAGATTTGGATGAACCTAATGCTCCTACATGATTTTTGGTTACGTCTGGCTGAAGACGTAAAACTTAGCGCTCTTGGGAGGCAACCCAAATTTTTGGTTTTTGATAGTTTTTTATATTTGTTTAATATTTAGGTTGTTGATACATGTGTGGGGATGCTACAATCTAGGTTTGGGGGTGTATTTTCTTTTTCCATATTTTGTACTTACTCCTCATTCTTAGTTTGTGTATTTCAATGCTCTACATCTACCATGAGGCATCTCCATTCAGGTGATTTCTTTCCTTACACTCCTTTTTCTTTTACTCGTCATTGTGATATTTATTTTGGTAAACATTGAGGGCAATGTTTCGTTTAGGTTTGGGGGTGTAGAAAAGAAAAGTAGTATTCCTTTAGTTTTTATTATTATTAAAAAAAAATTGAAAAAAAAACATAAAATTTACTTATTTTTAGGTTGTTTGTTAGTAATTTTCTTAGGTTTTGATAGTTTATCCCTTTATAATGCATACTTCAATTTTTAAGAGATTAATTTGCATTGGAAGTGTGAGTAAGTATACTGGAGGATAGAGAACTTAACTGAGCAGTATCTTTCTGTTACAGTCCTCTTGGAACATGTGCTTGAGCTAATAAAACTCATTCACACACACTAGTTACATAAAGCAATACAGTCTAGAGATTTGTTGAATGCTAATTTACAGTGGGATATCTTTAGTCAGAGTCATTGGATGATATGTGGTTGTCTGTTGAGCTTAAAAGATCATGATAGACCATTATCTTGGCTATGGCAAGGGATTGGAACCGAAAATAGGTTGAGAGTATAATACAGCCTGGACGGAATAAAGATTGCTGAAATATGAATGATGAAAAAAAAAATGCGAAAAAATGGAAACAAAATGAATGAAAGAAAGGGGCTGCTTGACTTTATAGGATTAACTTAGGCTGATGCTCGGGCCCGAAGCGGTCTACTTAAAACCTAATGCCCTAAGCTAAACTGGCTGGGAGTCATTGGCCTGAGTCATTACCAAACCTAAGCATCTTGAAGTCAGGCCTTACACAGTCCTAGCGAGAAAAAAAAAGTCTGTGGTGTATTATCCTCTCAAATCTAGAATGTTGGACCCGAAGGAGGCGCGCAGATTTGTGCTATCATGAACCTAAAGATTACGACGACTGTGTTGATTCTGATGTTCTTTGGTTAATGGGTCACACTGGATCTATATAAAACAGAGATTTAGAATGTATTGCTACAATGTTCTACACTCTTACTATATAAAGTATCATGCTATATCCTATTGAGCAGAAATTTCCAAGATGAAGGTGTAGAATAAAACCACTTACTTGAGGGCTTCTATATTCCAGTTGATTATAAATCCAAGTACATGTGGTTGATTTTCTTAAACATTGCAGTTTACATTCGAAGGGATATTAGGATTGTTTGTTTTGTAGTGATTTTCTATTTTCTTTTTACACTTAGATTAAATAGGTTGATTTCATAAATACATGTTTGTGGGTAGCATGGCTGCAAACCCTCACGAGACTTCACTCGTCCAGCCAGGGACACCTGGGGATTTAAAAGGCTTGTTGCATGTGCTAAATGCAATCGCGATTTCCTGCGAAAGTGGATTAGTTAGGTTTCTTTGTTTTGTTTTGTTTTGCTCGAGGACTAGCAAAATGTAGGTTTGGGGGTATTTGATATATGCAAAATATACACATTTTTATATGCCTTTCTACCTATTTGTTAGTCGTATTTTTAGTTAAAATAAGGATAATTAATGTTTATCTGTGTTAAGTGAGTAATTTGGAGTTTAATGAATAAACGCGCTTAATTGAGTTATTTAGATGCATTAATTGGTTTTAATAGATTTATGTTTTATTATGCGTCTAATTACGATTTATTTTTATTTATGCAGGTTTTAGAGCTCCAAATCAGATCGCCGAATGTGGAACGCGTCAATCAGCTCATGCGAAGAGATCGAAGATCCGACGGACGTGGTTGATACGGCGGGTTTTAATTAAGAAAAAGAAAAAAAAGAAAAGAGAAAAGAACCGGAGGTGGTTTGGTCGGCGGCCGGTCTGGTTCAGAGGAATTAAAAAAAAATCAAAAGCAACCCGAGCCGGATGGCTCGGGCGCCTGGAACAGAACAGAGCACCGTGAGGCTCTGTTCTGTCGGAGAGAGAAGAGGAGGTGAATTCCGGCGGCCGTGGGCTATGGGTCAGGCAGCTGAGGAGCTCCGGCGAGGACGGCGATCGTGAGGAAGCTACACTGGCGGCGGATTGAAACGGCAGTGCGACGATTTCGGCGTTACCAGAACACAGTGCAGCGGCTCTGCTCGAGCAGAAGCGGTGATCGATAGACAGAGAGCGGCAATGGGCCGCCGGAGATGGAGGAGACGATCAGAAATCTGAAGCAGCGTCACGATTCTGGTTCGATTGAGAGGAAAGGAATAGAAATTGGAAAGCATGGGCTTGTGCTGAGAATGGAATGTCTCTGACTTGGCCGGCTCCAGGAAGGAAAATTGCTGTTCCGAAGGATTGGCGTTCGTCTATAAGAGATCAAAGAGAAGCGGCTGTTTTGAGGAGGAAAAGACTGGTTTTTGCCGTGCTGTTGGTGGGTGGTGGTGGATCTGTCGAAAGGGTGGCTCTATCTGTGGAAGAGGGGCTGCGGTGGAAGGGGTTGTTCTGTTGGAGTCTCTGCTCAAGCAGAGGAGGCTTTTGGTCGGTTTTGAAGGAACTCTATTCAATTACCGGTGGAGGAGGAGGGCTCGTTGGGACGGCTGTGTAGAGGTTCTGGCGGTTTGAGGGTGGTGGCTCTGTCGAGAGACAGAGAAGGGTGCTGTGTTGTGGAGGCCGGCTCTGAGGAAGGGAGGCTGCTTTGATCTCGAGAGAGACAAGCAGAATTGTTTTGTAGATTCGAGAGAACTGCAAAACTGAATTCAAAGGCAAGAAGGAAAAGGGCAGAATTGCTGGTCGAGATTGATAGGAAAGCTTTGCTTTTGGCTGGAATTGGGGACTGTCTGCTCTATTCGAGAGAAAGAGTAGAACGGTTGAGGCGTGCAGTTGAGAGACTGTTGCTGAAGGTGGAGGAAAGAGCAAAGCAGGACGGAGAAGCAAGACAGACTGAAAGCAGAACACAGGATTTTTCTTTATTATTTATCTTTTGTTTAGTTAATTTCTGTGTTTTTAGTTTAGTTGAACAATTGATTGCTTAAAAAGAAAATAAAAATTAGAACTTTACATTTCATTATTACTTGCTACATACTCTAGAATTAGGTTGAATATCTTACTAAGTCTCTGAGGGATCGACCTCGTAGCCACTATTCTGCTATAGATTCGTGCGCTTGCGAGTATTATATTAAAATTTACACCAAGTTTTTGGCGCCGTTGCCGGGGACTGCGTAGGATAATTTACCAAATTCTTAGAGTAGTTTAGTTTCAGTTTAATTTAGTTTAATTTTTTGTTGCTTATTAGTGTTTTGTCTTTTTGTAGGAGTAAGAGAAGACGCGGAATTCTCGCTAACGTTGGAAGGGCCACCCCTTCCCCTCGTTTGCATTCTTTTACCTTCTCTTTTAATTTTTCTAGGTGCTTAGTATTTTTATATTTTTTTTTTCTGTGATTGCATGCTTGTGTTAGTTGGGATTTTAGGTTTGTTCTAGGTATTTAATTTTTAGTGCCGTTAATTAGTGTATGCTTGGTCGTCGGTCACTGGGTGAAAAGTTTGCACCTCTTGACCTAGAAATTGAAAGAACTTTTAAAGCAAGACTCAAACATACAATGGATGTTACACATCAATTAGGTAACATGGAAAATGAGAATGTGAGGAAGACATTAAAAGATTATTCATCCCCCATTCAATTCAACTCACCTTCCTGCATAGTGTTGCCGCTCACCACGGCACACCACTTTGAGTTGAAAACAGGGGTGATGCAACTCTTGCCCACATTCTATGGTTCTAATAAAGAAGATCCCTATAATCATGTTAAAGAGTTCCTTGACATTTGTGCTACATTTAAATTCCAAAATTTCTCTGATGAATCTGTTAGGTTGCGCCTCTTTCCCTTTTCTTTGAAAGAAAAAGCGAAAGCATGGTTGAACTCTTTAGAAGTTGGAACAATTAGGAGTTGGGATCAATTAGCTGAAAAATTTTTGAACAAATTCTTCCCTGTTCATAAAACTCATGCCCTTCGTAGAGAAATTACAAATTTCATGCAGAAGGAGGGTGAACACTTTTATGAGTGTTGGGAAAGATGGAAGAATTTGCTCCTTAAGTGTCCACACCATGGATTTTTAAAGTGGCAACAAGTTCAATTCTTCTATGACGGTTTAACACCTCAGAACCGTCAAATGGTTGATGCCGCTAGTGGTGGGTCAGTTATGATGAAGAGTGCCGAAGAATCATGGGATTTTATTGAGACTCTATGCGAGAATTCTCAGCAATGGGATTGCTCAAGTAGAGTTGACAGAACGTTTCCTTTTCAAAAGAAAGGAGGCGTATATGAGGTAGACAATAATGCACATTTGATCTCCAAGATAGACAGCCTGACACAACGTTTTGATGCGTTGATGTCTGCTGGTAGGCCCCAAATGCCATCACATGTCAATGTGTGTGCTGTTTGCTCTAACCCCTCCCATGTCACACAAAATTGTCCATCTAACACCTCTGGAGTGGAATACAATAGCGATCAGGCTAATGCTATAAATGCCTTTCCTCGACCTGGCAATAACCCATATTCGGAAACTTATAACCCAGGTTGGGCTAGGCATCCCAATTTTTCATGGTCCAAAGGACCGCATCAAGGAGGACCACCATGGTACCCTCCCAATCAATCTTACCCTCAACAAATTCAAACATTCCCTACACAACCCAAGAAACCATCTCTTGAGGATACTTTGAATTTGTTCATGCAAAGCTCTCTACAATTTCAAAAAGATACCCAACATTCTTTACATGCCAACTCGCAAGCAATTGCGAAGCTGGAACTTCAAATGGGTCAATTGGCTTCTGCATTGAATGAGAGGGAAAAAGGTAGGTTTCCTAGTCAACCTGTAGCTAATCCCAAAGGACAATTTGAAGTGGGATCTAATTCTTGTCAAGACCAACCTCCAGCACAAGTTAAAGCTATAACTACACTTAGGAGTGGAAAACAGATTGACAATAATGTTGAACCACCTAAGACTACCATAGACACAACTGCTAGAAAGGGTGAGGAATTCTCTGCCTTGATTTTTTCTATATTGATTAATTCTCACTTAATTTAGTTAAAAGTTCATTGCTTTCTTAGTCTAAAATCAACACTTCTATTTTCTCTTAAATTTGGTAAATCATTAATCCGTCCCTGAGGTTCGACAACCCTATCAATACTCACCGTAGTACAATTGCCTTGTGCACTTGCAAGGGTTTTATATTTAAACGATCCAGTTTTTGGCGCCGCTGCCAGGGACGGCACAATAGTTTACTGAATTCTTAGCATAGTTAGTTTTATAGTAGTCTAGTTTAAATTAGATTTCTTTTCAGTAGCTTAATTGCATTTTTCTTCTTTTGCAGGATTAAGAGAGGACACTGATTCACGTCATCGTTGGAAAGGCCATCCCTTCCCACTATTTGCACTCTCTTAACCCTCTTTTAGAGTAAATTTCGGTGCTTGGTGTTTTTCTTTCCTTTATGGGATTGCATGACGTGCTAGTTGTCGCTATTAGGTTGCTAGTTGTCGCTATCTAGGATTGATGCTTGCTAGTTGTCGTTATTAGGATTGCATAGGTTTTGTTTGATTTTTATTGTGCATGCATGGTCGCCGATCCCTGAACCCCGACCTGGCCTTTGATCCTGATCATAGCAAACCAATCCCTGAAATCCATCCAATGGCGGACAACATGAACCTTGGGGGTGGGAATGGCCTAAACCAGAATCCACTAATGCCCCATGCTCGTACCCTGCAAGACTACTACCGTCCCACTGCCTACACCTCCCCCTCCTGTATCCTACTTCCTGCAACCGTGGCTAATTTTGAAATTAAGCCCAACATTATCCAAATGCTGCCCACATACCATGGCCAACTAAATGAGAACCCCTATAGGCATCTCCCAAATTTCCTAGAGGTTAACACAACCTTTAAACTTACACTGTCTGATGACCAGGTGCGCCTTAGGTTGTTCCCCTTCACCTTAAAAGATAGGGCCAAGGAATGGCTATACTTCCTTGGTAGGAACTTCAGGCCGAATTCCTCAAGAAATACTTTCCTGTGGGGCGGACCAATAAGATCCGCCATGAAATCATCACCTTCACCCAGTGACCTAATGAACAACTCCATGAAAGCTGGGAGGGGATGAAAGCCCTACTCCGGTCCTATCCCCACCATGATGTGCCCAAGTGGCAATTAGTACAGAGATTTCATGAAGGTGTGTGCGATCAACATAAGACCCTAATAGACGCCTCTTGTGGAGGCACATTCATGAAAAAGACCCCAGATGATGCTTGAGATCTACTAGAGGACCTGAGCGAAAACTCTTTACACAGTGCTACCCTCTATAGATCTAAAGGCCATATGCCTGGCCGGAGTGCCTCAAGGGGAGGCAAGTATTGTAACACCCAAAAAATTAGTAAGTATTTTAAAATTAAAATTTGACCCTCTTAATGTTTGATTTGGTCGTGTTTTGCCGTGTGGAAATTAAAGTTGGTGAGAAGAGCTTTCCAAGACAACCTATTATGCATAATTTTGAGTTCGGAGTGAAAAGATATGAGAAATTGAATTTTGATTAAACGTGACTGCGATCGATCGCCATAACAACCGATCGATCGGCAGGCTGAACTGATCGACGCCTTATCAAAACGATCGATCGTAGTTACTGTGATTTGTGAATATTTTGTTTCGCATTAAGCGATTGATCGGCAGTAGTGGCGATCGATCGGCTGTAACGCGGTAGTGTAAAACAACGCATACGACGATTGATCGCCGTATAGCCGATTGATCGCCGGTTGTGGTTTTGCGATTTCTAGCGTATTTTTGGGCTGGATTTGCTTGGGAAAGATACCAAATCCTAATTGGGCTTGTTTTGCACGTCTCTAGGAGGATTGTGAAGCCTTCCCATTGGTTGGAAGTGTCAATGATTTGGAAGATTAGTTCAAGAATGGATTCTCCCCCAACTCTATATAAACACTAGAGAATTGGCTTGTGCTAACCTTAGAACGTCCAGAGATCTTTCCCCCTCTCCTTCCCACGTTCACCCATCTCCTTGGAGGCTTGTTCTTGTGGGAGTTTGTGAGAGCTTGGAGCGGGAGCTTTGGAAGAAGTGGAAGAGACGAGTAACGCGTAGAAAGGCAAAATCTTTAGAGGATTAAGTAGGATAGTTTTTCCCCTCTTCTCTCTTTTGATTATACATGCTTTTGACAAGTGTTTTGATTCAACACCTTAGTTATTGTTTAGATTCTTGCGAGATGAACAAATTGCCTGCCTATGCCAAATTCTTGAAAGACCTTTGTACTCAAAAGCGCAATGGTAATTCCAATTTGACTAAAAAGGTCTTCCTTACCGAGCAGGTGAGTTCCCTATTAACACACAATCTTCCACCGAAGTATAAGGACACAGGATGTCCAACAATTTCATGTGTGATAGGGAACCATACTGTTGACAAGGCATTATTAGATTTGGGGGTGAGTGTAAATTTGTTGCCTTACTCTGTGTATGAGCAACTTGGGTTGGGGGAATTAAAACCAACTACAATAACACTATAACTTGCAGACCGATCCATTAAAGTTCCACGTGGTGTTATTGAAGATGTTCTGGTACAGGTTGACAAATTTTTTTTCCCTGTGGACTTTATTGTCTTAGATACATAACCTGTACTGAACATTGGTAGTCAGATTCCTGTGATTTTGGGACGTCCATTCTTGGCGACGTCCAATGCTATTATAAACTGTCGGGACGGGGTGCTGAAATTGTCTTTTGGAAATTTAAATGTCAAACTGAATGTTTTTAATGCCCAAAAATAACATCCACTACCAGATGATTATTATGCAGTTCATATGATTGATACTCTGGTGGATGGTGTACCTCCATGTATTTGTTCTGATGATCCACTTGCGATGTCTTTCATTAACCCTAATGTGCGTAGTAGGACCACAGATGGACTGAACGTTGGATTGAAAGATCCCGGATAAGTTGAATAAATGACTCAGTCTGGCTGAAGACGTTAAAATTAGCGCTTGGTGTGAGGCAACCCACGTATTCAGGTGTATTCTTTCCTTTATCTGATTTTCTTTATTATATGTTCATTGTCATGCTATATTTTGTTCACATCGAGGACAATGGTCATAATAGGTTTGGGGGATGGAATATTACTTGCCTAAAAATAAAAAAAATCAAAAAATTGAAAAATCATAAAAAAAATTTGATTAGTTTTTAGTTTGTTTATTAATACTTTTTCTTAGGTTTTGATAGTTTATCCCGTAATAATGCATGCTTCAATTCTTAAGAGATTAATTTACATTGGAAGTGAGTAAGTATACTGGAGGATAGATACACTTAACTGAGCATATCTTTCTGTTACAGTCCTCTTGGAACAGGTGCTTGAACTAAGAAAATTCACTCACACACTTGTACATAAAGTAATACCATTTAGAGATTTGTTGAATGCTAATTTACAGTGGGATGTCTTTCGTCAGAGTCATTGGATGATGTGTAGTTGTCTGTTGAGCTTAAAAGATCATGATAGACCATTTACTTGGCTATGGCAAGGGATTGGAACCGGAAATAGGTTGAGAGTATAATACAGCCTGGACAAAAATAAAGATGTGCTGAAAATATGAATACTATGCGAAAGAATGAAAATAAAATGAAAGAAAGGGGCTGCTTGACTTTATAAGATTAACTGAGGCTGATGCTCGGGCCCGAAGCGGTCTCTTAAAACCTAATGCACTAAGCCAAATTGGTTGGGAATCATTGACCTGAGTCATTGCTAAACCTAAGCATCTTGAAGTCAGGCCTTACACAGTCCTATGAAAAAAAATGTCTATGGTGTATTATCCTCTCAAATCTAGAATGTTGGACCCGAATGAGGTGCGCAGATTTGTGCTATCATGAACCTAAAGATTACGATGACTATGTAGATTTTGGTGTTCTTTGGTTAATGGGTAACATTGGATCTGTATAAAACAGAAATTTAGAATGTATTGCTACAATGTTCTACACTTTCTACTATTTATATTATCATGCTATATCATATTGAGCAGAAATTTCCAAGATGAAAGTGTGGAATAAAACCACTTACTTGAGGGCTTCTATATTCCTGTTGATTATGAACCAAGTACATGTGGTTGATTTTCTTAAGCATTGTGGTATGCATTTGTCGGGATAATAGGTTGTGTGTTTTGCAATGTTTTGTTTTTTGTTTGTTTTTGTACTTAGGTTAATTAGTTTCATAAATACATGTTTGTGGGTAGCATGGCTGCAAACCCTCACGAGACACAACTTGTCCTACTAGGGACACCTAGAGGTTTAACGGCTTGTTGCATACGCTCAATGCAATCGTGTTCCCTACGAAAGTGGTGTTTATTTTTATGCATTAGTTCCTTTAGCTGTTTGTTTGATTTTGTTTTGTTTTGTTTTGCTAGGGACTAGGAAAATCTAGGTTTGGGGGTATGATCTACACATGAAATATGTATTTTATTATCTCCTAAACTTATGTTTCTACAAGCGTTTGATTAGAATTTCTACTACTTTAATATAGTTATTAGTTTTTGTAGGAAACAAGAGTAATACACAGAAATGAGGTAAAAAGTAACTTAAATAGTTAAATCATCATAACTTCGTGTACAAATCTTGGATTGGACAGATTCAAGTTTCATTTAAAGTTCAAGAAGTCAGCTTTCCAACGCCACTAACCACGCACAATTCGAAGTTCGGAGCGAAAAGTTATAGCCATCTGAAATTCATGAATAATAACCACGATCGATCGGCTATCAATGCGATCGATCGCCAGAGCCATAAAAACAGTATTATTGTAACACCCTAAAATTCTGTAAGTTTACCAAAATTGCTATTTTAAGAAACTGTTCTAAAATAGGAAAGTTTTGCTGCCAGTTTTGAAATCTTTTAATCTGGTGTGTCGAATTGATTTTGTGATGCTTTTAGAAGAGTGGAATTGATAAACCTGATTAGGCAGTACACCAGGGCGCGAGGACTAGCCCTGGCGCTAGGCTCAACCTAGCGCTGAGGCTGGCCTGATGCCAGGGGCTTTGTGCACTTGACGCCAGGAGTGGAGGCCAGGCACTAGGGTGTGAGACCAGTGTGTAGAGACTCATTTGAGTATTTTGAGTTATTAAATTGAGTTAATGATGTGGTACAAGAGTTGTGCAGTATTTTTCAGCACACTTCATTCGCGGGACATTGGAGCCGTCCATCTGTGTGCCACGCACCAGACACAGGAGCACCTGTAGGCCTGAGCCACGTGGGCACAACGCCCTAGGCACTGTGCATGTGGTTGGCATGTTTTAGATTGGTTAGGGGAGAGAGAATTAAGGAGAAAAGGGAATTTTAAATTAATTGCAAATCCGATTTAATTTGGACTATTTTCGGGAAATTCCTAATTAAGAAAAATTATGCTAATTAATGGGATTATTTTGGACGCCAAATAAGGTGGAATGAAATTAGTTAATGGCATGATTGAGATCGTGCCAATTGAGAATCAATTAGGAAGAAACTTAGTTAACTAATTTAATGCTCTAATTAATGGGAATTGTAACCGATTTGATTGAGATCTATCTCATCCCTGACATGGATTTTTTTTCCTTATGAAGTCGAATCTTGGCCATAAATTGGGTAGCAATCAATGGTGAGAGATTGAAATCTAATTTGGAAATTACCTTAAATATGGTGTAACCGATAGAGGAGATTTGAAGCTCCTTAATTGTAGGAAATCCTAACTAATTGAGGAGTTAATTGGGAAAATTAGAGTAATTAGTGGGATTGTAATTGAACGTGATTAATGAGATAATCATGGCGGTTACAGGGCTAATTTATTGGCACGTCTTGATTGGGAAAGAGATCTTAGATTGATTTTTGAAATTAGGGGTTACAACCCTATTTTGAGTAAGATATTGATTTGATTTAAATCCCTACTAAAAAGATATTTGTAACCGATCTAAATCAAGGGAAATCACGTCCCTGACTTAGATTTTGTGCTGGTGATTGGTCAATCATGGCCCTTGGATGGATTAGTAATCAACGGTGAGGATTTAATGTAATCATCTATGCATCTCCTATTTAAACCCGCATGAGAGGAGGCTTTCAAAGACTTTTGGATGCCCTTGGGATGCGTGCCAACCTTGGAGCGAGCAGCCAACCTTCTCTCATTTCGTTCTAAAGGCTCTACATCAGTTTGTGCACTCATTCGTGGAGATTCGCGAAGAAAAGGGGTAATACGCGTAGAACCGATTAACACGCAAAGTGTATCGATTCCACCAAGAGGTAGGATGCTCTTTTTCCCGCAAAATTTCATATCTTGATTACATCTTATGATTATATATGCTTCATGATTGAGTTATATTCATGTGGAGGTTATATGCATGAATTTCAGTTCATATTCCATGATTATATTAATACGTGTTTGAGATATTGCACGTGACCCTGTGTTTACTTCGATCCATCATCCGATCTAGCACTTAGATGACATCTCTGATTTGATTAATGTATAAAGTTGTGATCTTTCTCAATCTTTGGAGGCATTTATGATCTATCCAATTGGATTATTCACCTCTTTTATTCGTTATACATCGATATTGAGATAAGTCCGTTTAATCTCATTTCATCCACCATAATCCCTAATTATTCCATAAAATTGCTATTGATTTGTTGATGTTTCTATATGATCACGACCCTGACGTAGTAAGCCAAGATTGTAGAGTCATGTCTCAGTTGATTAAAGAAATTTTGTGTCCATTATTAGTTGTCCATTTCAGTGTTCGAGTCATTGGTAACCCTTGGGACATTAGTATAACGAGAAGTGTAAAACTCTTCATCTAATGAAGTAATCTGATAATTCTAGAACCTTCTTGATTCTACAAAGAACATAAGTAACGTGTAATCAGTACTGATAAGTGTAATTAATTAGTTAATTAGACTGAATTTAACAATTAAGTAAAGTATATGATGATATTTGCTCTCGGCCAGGACTGTTCCTGCACTGATGAGCAGTGATCAGAAAATCATAAATAAATATAGACAACTCAGAAAATTATGATTCTGGCTGGGTTAGAAACTAGACACTTAAGACTATATGGGACAAAAATTTCAGAAAAGGATTCTGGATCTGTAGTCAGTGACCACTGATGGAAGTTGGCTGTTATGTACTAGACAGATTACTGTAATTCGTATTAAAACCCTAATTCGGTTTACTACTATACATTATAAGTATATATATATTATAATGATCTGATTTCTATAATGTAACACTTTGGGTACAATAATATTAGATTATGAATATAAGTGGTGAGTTAAGGATTACTGTCCGAAAATTACTTGTCCCATGTGTCTGAGTTCTTGAGCGGCCTTTTGTCCAAGAAATTCTATCACAGATTCAGCACCTTGTGCATTATTGTTGACCAATTTCTGATAATGAGAACCTTCTATTCTGATTCAAGGGGATTGTCATATCTAGGGCTAGGTACGGTGATGCGATTCAGTATTCTGATTCTTGATGAATCATAATTGGAGTCATCCGTTGTTGATCATTCTAAAGACTTTGAGTACTCCTATGTGAGTCAATTCAGATTGTATTTCTTGAGTACTCTTATGTGAGTCAATCCATATTGCTACTTTACTCCTCTGTGGGTCAGATTTTGGAAGATTGATGTCTGGGTCTCTGTTTGAGAGAACCCTAGTTGATTCTAGATGATTTCAGTTCCATGTAAACTGGTTCTCCACTAGGAGTTCTGATGAACACTCTTAGTTGGATTCATAGTATGCTCACGAGCCATTGCTAGATCCTTTGTGATCTCAGATGAAATATGAACCTCTGTAGTTCAGCCGATGACAGCAACATGTGCGCTTTAGACTGTATGATATTACGAAAGGTCTGCAGTCTCAGCCCATTGTGCCCGTAAGCCCCGATGGGGCCAGTACCCCTAGACACATGGCCGGGTTCCTCTGTAGAACCTCTAGGATGATCTGGTATTGATGTCCATAGGGGAAGTGGACTGAACAGAGAGCAGAAATTATTATCTCCGACACTCTGTATGTTTGGAGGCAATATTCACACTACAACAAAATCGTGCATTAGCGACGGTTTTAATTCTGTCGCTAAAGGAACTGTGGATAAAGATATACTTTTACTACAGACAATTACCCGTGGATAAAGGTATGGTATTTGTGACGGATTTGTACGACAGAAAATAACCTGTCGATAATAGTCATTATTCTCCACGGTTTAGTATCCGTGGTTAAAAAAACCGTGGGTAATATTTATATTACCCACGGTTTTTTAGCTGTGGCTAAAATGTCCGTCGGGAAAACCTTATTATTTGAAATTTTAATTATTTAAAAAAAAAAGATCTGGACCGTTGATTTGAAGGGTCAAGATTAAAAACCTAAATTCTATCTCTTTCTCCTCCCTGCTCCTCCTCCATTACCCACCCCCGGCCACCCATCTACCTACTGTCGATCGACACCACTGCCGCCGGGATGCTCCCCATGCCGTTTATCGCTCTTCCCCACCGTCGCCTGGATCATCTCCACGCGACTCTCCATATCCGGCCACCGCATCGCCCCCATCCCTGCGGCGTCTCCGCAACTGCTGTCGTGGTTGTCGTTTCAGGGATTGATAATTGGCGCCGAGGAGGCAGCCTCCTCGGTTGTTGTTGGCGCTGGCTTGAGCCGGGAATAGTCAGTGGCCTGGGAACTCTTTACCCACATGCTGCGCATCCTCATTGTCGCCGTTGTCGCAATCACGGCTGCTGATTTGAGCAGGCGCCGGAGAATTTCTGCACTGCAACGGCCTGTACTGATTAGGGTCAGTAGAGCATGGATCCTCAACATTGCCATAATTTACAATCTCTTTTATCTGCCATATATTGATAAAATGTGATCAATTTTGTTTTGTGAATTTCATTTTGAACTTCAATTTTGTTCACTTCTTCTCGAATTGATCGGTAAAGATGAATTATTTTGTATCTTTATTCTGCTATTTGGTGCTTTGCAGGAAGAAATTTTCACAAGCATGCAGCAGAAACTTGATTATTTATGTGAGCAGATGAATTCCTTGAAGGACCAAAAGCTGGCCCTATTTTCAGGCCGTGATATTGACCAACCTGCTATGTCGAATTGCAGCTGCGGCTATCAAAGTTCTCAATTAGGTTGCCCATCACTCGATTTCAAGGTTTGTCTGTTCACATTATTCACCATGGCATTACAGAAGACACTAGTGTTCACTATATCCATATACTTAAATGCTTATCATCTTTATCATAGGGGGCTTTGTTGACTCTGAATAAAATAATTTTTTGCCTTTTCTGTAACTTATTTAATTACCCTTAGTCTTGGGTTTGATGTTAAGTAGAAGGATGAGGTGTCATGGACAACTCATGGGGATGTTGTAAAGGAAGAACAAGAGGAGCAGCGAATGTCTGGTTTGTCTGATTGGAACTCAAGCATCACCTCTTCTCTCTGGATGATTAGTAATTGGAGATGCATTTGATGGTTTCTTTGACATTCTCTGCTCTCTGGATGATTAACTCATATCTCGACAACCTCTTTCCTATTGAATGGAAGCATTTTTTAAGATGGTAAAGTCATAAGTTGGATCCAATTATATGCCTTTTGTGGGTGTTGGTACTTCCAGGCCTTAGTAGTAGAAAACCCATTGAAGGTTTGAGCTTGGCGAACAATCAGTGCAATTGTGCTTTCTCAAAAGTATATTACGATCAAATCGGGTTATAGAATCTACGTGTAGATTGGAATATTTGGGTATACACCTGCCTATGCTGTTCCTGATGGCTTACAACCACTCCTGGTGCTCCGACGACTCACTGGTATCAGCTTCGCTGTGTTCTCGCACAACCATTGTATGTGGTGGCACACACTGCTCAGAGTTATACCATTTACCTTACTATGTCAGGTGAGCTTTAATTTGTACAAATATGTAGCAGTGTCAATTTCCCCATGGGTGGCTGATATTAGTTTCTTGCTGACAGACTCAAGTTCCCTGAAGTACCACTATCGTTAATCTCTTAACAAGTACAGGTAGCAGCCAAAAAAACTTGTTGTTCTTTTCTATGTAATGATGTTACAAAGAGAACTTATTTTACCTTTAATATCTTATCAAATATTTGTTTTAGACCGGAAGGAGCAAGTTGAGAGACAAGCTTCTTGCACTTGATTCACTCAATAAGGACCATGTGATCAAAGTAAATGAAGCTGAAGCCGAGTACTGGAGGAAATCAGAAGGATACAGGGTGGGATGGAGTGACAAAATTTGGGGCTTTGATTGTGGTGGCCAGCAATGGGTATCAGAGACTTGTTTCCCTGCTGGAACATTGTCTAAACCAAGCATGAAGGATTTAAATTACCTTGAAGAATTAAAGAAGCTCATAGAAACTGAAGGGATTCCTGCGCCTGCTCCTGTCGAGCAGCGTTGGACAGCTTGCAGCCAGAGTCTTATGAGCCCTGCTTCCAGCAGTTGTGATGATGACATTTTTTCATTTTTTCGATTGGCTTTGAACGGAATTATGAACAAATGTGTGATGACACTAATCGACATGACTTTTCTATATTTGAAATGATTGGAACTTTTAAACTTAAATCTTACTATGAAATGAATTTTATGAGTTTTTTCTGAGCATTTATAGGATGAATTGATTTCTTTTTTGTTGTGGTATAAACATACCTTTTCACATTTGTTTGTCAGGTGGGTATAATAATGTACTTGCCAATCACTGATGCTAGGCATTTATGAATAATGTTTGTTATCCATATTTAGCACAGCAGCTTTAAGCTGCTGTTTTTTTTTATTTTTTGAAGTCTGTACCGACAGATAAAATCTGTCACAAATGAGCTAAAGCCGTCGCAATAGGTATCTAACGGAGTCTAGAGCCCGTCTTTAAAACCGTCGCTAATATTTATACCGACAGGTAAAAACAGACACTACATATCATTCTCGACAGAAAAATTCCCTTTTGTGACGGCAATATACGTCGAAAAAATACATTTTCAACGGAATTTATCCGTCACCAAAGATTCTTTTTCGACAGAAAATCTACCGTAGCAAAACAGAATTAGCGACCGTTTTATGTCGGTCGCTATGTCTATCGATAAAGCTAGTTAGCGACGGTTCACTGTTATCCGTCGTCTTTGAGTAATAGCGGCGCGGGTACTATCGAGAGATTTAGCGACGGAATGTTTCCGTCGTAATAAGGATAATAGCCACGGTAAAGGCACTTTTAGCGACGGATTTCACCGTCGCTAAAGGCTATTTTTGTTGTAGTGTCATTATTATTTCCTCCCGACGCTCTGTATGATTGGGATCTGAGTTAATGTTTATTTATTCTCGACCGTTGATGGTCTTCGATGATGATTATTGTCCAGGTAAGTGAACTCCGTATTTGCTCAACCTTATCTTTCTAAACATGTCTTTATACCATGTTGTCAGCATTTTCTTTATTATTATTATGTTGTGGGTTTTTCTTGGCTCCTACTGGGTATTTCTTTTGAAATACTCATGCATCTCTCGATGCAGGATTCAAAGTGGAAAGGAACTAACAAGGTACGTACGAAGGAGCTCGATGCTGGAGAGTTGATAGAAGTGGATTTATTCCTTGTTTTAATTTTCTTGTTCGTAAGAGAACTGATCAGCATGTGTGTTGAATTTATTTTGATGTTTAATGAATTGTTGACTGGATTATTGTAATAATATAGTTTGTTTTTATTATTTAAGATTTTTGTATAACAAATATTGGTTAAGCATTTTGGAATGAGATGACGGTGTGATCGAGTATTCGGTCGCGGCCCGGGTTTTAGTCTAATGACCTTAACTAAGTTAGTGCTTCCGCGCATTATTCGGGGTTTTGAAATTCGGGGCGTGATAATTATTGAAGGAAACAATCGATCGGTATAAAAACGATCGATCGTATCTACTGGAATTTTACAACCGTGCAAGATAGTAACTACGATCGATCGGAATCATACGGCGTTGATTGGCATAACGATCGATTGGAGGAAAATAACGAAGGAATTGTGATCGATCGGTAGGCAAACGATCGGCAAAACGGAGCGATCGATCGCCATTTGCGGCAAACCGAAATAAGACCTATTTCGACTCGGATTTGGAAGGGAACTTCGTGGTTTCTCTTCACTCTTATAAATAGGCCCTAGATGTGTATTGCTACTCTTGATAGTTTAATTTTATAAAGTTAATTATGATTCATGCTTAATGCGATTTCATGAGTTTCTTTTGAGTGCTTAATCATAGACTTGATTGATTATGAATGAAATTAGATATTGTGATTGATTTTATGCCCGATTAAGGATAGGATTGATTACACAATAATGGATGAACTTTCGTGTCTGATCTAAAACATTAGTGAATTCATTAGTGTGTCTGATCAATAACACGAATTACCATATCATGTTAACTTATGCTTAATAATAATTGAGAGTAGTAATTGCATATCTAGTGGTGGATTCTCTGCCTTGATATTTTCCATATTGATTAATTCTCACTTAATTTAGTTAAAAGTTCATTGCTTTCTTAGTCTAAAATCAACACTGCTATTTTCTCTTGAATTTGGTAAATCATTAATCCGTCCCTGAGGTTCGACAACCCTATCAATACTCACTGTAATACAATTGCCTTGTGCACTTGCAAGGGTTTTATATTTAAACGATCAGTAAGAAGCAAAAGTGTGTTATTAAGTCCACTATGAAATCTGAGTTTGTTGCATGCAATTTAGCAGCTTCTGAGGCAGTACGGATTAAAGAGTTTCTAGCTAGGCTACAGCTAGAAAAATGGACTGATGCTCCTGTCCAAATTTATTGTGATAATTTGGCAACTGTGTCGACAATCCATAATGGGGAAATAAGTTCCAAAGCAAAGCACATTGAGGTGCATTACTATTATATATTTGACATGCTACAACGGGGAAAGTTCATTGTTAGTCATCTTCCTATGCTTGTGATGTTGGCTGATCCGTTAACTAAGGCCTTGACAACGGATCTATTTGTTAAACATGTTCATAGTTTTGGATTACGACACGACTAATGCATGAGTCACTGTTGAATAATAAATATGAGCACTAAACCCATAGTGATGGATATTGGTTATAGATATGGGTTAGGCCCATATTTATGTAACCTATTTGTACGAGGAGTCGGCCCTCTCGTGTAGTGCATAGAAACGTGGTGTGTGCTAGGTTCCCATGGGCCCGGTGGGGTCCACATTAGATGTAGGAGACACCTAATAGGACTGTTACAAGGAGTAATTTGGAGTAGGTGGTTATTGATAACCACTAGGAGAGTTAGTGAGATGGAGTTAAGAGGAAATTAAAGAATCCCTAACTATCCCAAATAAATAGGAGAATTGAGAACGTGAATAGTAATCGTGGGCTTCACGGCTGTTTCTCTGGTTTTCTCTCTGACACTCTCTCTCCCTCTTGCGCTCTCTTGCTCTCTCGTCTTGGTTCGTGGAATTTGTGTTCAATTATCCCATACGAGGAACTAGGAGATCTCTATCTGGAGGATAATAGAGAATCTCGCCCATGCAATTGGGTCCTTGGTGATCTCCGACATAACTTTATTCTTGTGAATATTTATTTGTGAATTGATCATAGGGCACAAAGAGCCAAAGGTTAGTAGTAATCAAACCGTTCAATTCTTATTATATTGAGATGATATAAGTGGTTGTTCACAATATTGCTCATATGTTCTTGTATATTCTTTGTTTGATATTGTATGCAAGACAGCTAGAGAAAGTGATTAAAAAGGGGACTGATTTGGAGAATTTGGCATCACGACGGACGATCCCTCACACTTCCGCTGTGCCTCTGAACCCAACAGAACTTTGCTTAATGCTTGCAGGTTATGTGGGTGATTGGATGATTGGAGAAGCATCAGCAGAAAAACTATTTTGCATGGAGCCCAGTAGTGCTGCAAATTACTTGATGCTTGCTCAAATTTATACTATGGCAGGGCGTACAGAGGATGCCAATCGTACTTTGCCATTAATGAGAGAACCTATGAAGATGCACCTTGGTTGTAGCTGGCTTGATTGCACAGGAAACTCTCGTTAACAGATACAAGTTTTATGTTGCCGTTGCCTCTTGCTGAAACTTGTGTGGTATTCACGAGTCCATTTTTTTTTCACCCTTTTTCTGGGGCAGTTAACATCAAAGTTTACTAAAGACCAAACTTTGGTCTTTACCAAAGGCTGTGTACATAGTTACAGTAGCTCATTGGAACGAAGATCTACGAAAATCAGCCTTCCACACTAGAAAATCTTTGCCGACCGAGGTATTCTTCTCACCTGTCCACCTGTGTCTGAATGAAGCTCTTTTTCCTTGTTGAAGTCATGCTCCTTTTCTTTTTCTTCCTGTGAAATGAAATTTCTTGCGTCCTAAAGTAGTGTGCATCTATATAGTTCTGAGATTTTTTATGGAGATAAGTTTGGTCCAGTTAATCCAACAAAATACTGATGTCTATGTTCAACTTTACAAAAAAATTTATCCATGATGTTGATCTGACGGCACTAGGGGTGGATGGATGGTTGAAACCCACCAGCCTCTTGATGCCGGCCGGATAGAATCTAGAACTCCGACCATTCAAGGTGCCTTGGCTCATGCAGACGTGCATGAGTCGTGTCTAATATAAACGGGTCTCAAAGTATTTATGAAGAAACAATTAAAACGTGTCTGGATGCATAGTTGATAATATGTGTTTGGCATATTGTGAGCAATCAAATGGTGATCGTCCGGTCTGTGTGAAGGGGCAGACAGGCAGGGGAAGTTTGATCGCCTGCCCCTTGTATAAAAAGCTGCCGCTCGATTATGATCACACAGTTTGAAATCACCGGGCACATGTCCATTCAGGATACACCTAGGCCATATAAATGGACTCATATATGAAGTACAAATGACCTATCAAATAAGAATCATGTTTATTTGCGCCTAAGCGTAAAAGCATTTGTGCGAGATGCCGGGCTTGGGCTGTCCAATTTTGATTTGGCAATGTACATTAAAAATACGCCGCCTATCCTGCCACCCACCTATTTTGCATGGGCCCCCAAATTCTCACCTATCTTTAGTAATTATAAAAAAATCAGTGTTTTTTTCTTTTTTTAGGGGCACCCATGTTGTCAAAGGGTGTTTTGTAGGGGCCCCTAATATATAATAGGAAAATTTATTAAATAATATATAAAAAAAATACCGATCGGGAACACTGTTCAAATTAATTTCCGATCGGGGTAGCTTTTTTTTTATAAGTGACCCGAAAGGCTTTTTTAAAAACTTAAGAGAACTGACGCCTTTAGTTTAAATTGAAAGGCGCCTTCAGTTTAAACCGACGCCTTCTCTTACAACACCAATAACACGCTTATCGTAATGAGGAATATAAATTTTTTAACACGTGATAACACAACATAAGCAAACTAAAAATCTCACATAATCATTAAAGTTATACATAAATAAATTAATGCATCTATTACAAAGTTAAAATATAATGCATAATACATAATACAAATACAAGTGTTTAGTCAACTCTCTTTCCTTTTTCCTACCCCGTCCTCGTGCTCAAGCTAGAATCTGCTCAGGCTCGGCATCAGTTATAACATCAGAAGACGAAGGTGCCTGACGTAGAGCACGAAGTGCATGCTGTCACCTAGTATATACTTTCAAAAAAGGAGGCCTCTTAACTTGATCGAGCATGGCATCTGGAATAACTAGTATTGGGGTAAAAGCCATCGTATCGGCTAATGATGTCACAACGTCGGGCAAAGTTGATAAAGGTTGATAAGCCTCAAAAAGATGATCAACCTGCGGTCCTAGAATCTCTGTCATAACTGGCTAAAGCAATGGCAAACTCGCAAGAACATAGCCAGAGATATCATGTATCATTTGACATGCCGCTAGCAAGCTCTCGTAGGATCGGTCCGCCATAGCTCCATGAGACTGGGTGAATGTCTGTCTCAGACAAGTAAGCTAGAAAAAAAAATATTTTATCTACAAGCACACAACAATGGTGAATTAAATCAATATGAAGTCATAGATACTAACCAACGCCCACTCAATATGCCTTCAAGCACTGGTGGCAAGATAAGTCTTCTAGTGATCCGCATGTACCACCTCATGTATGCATTATCAGCATCTCGCTCCGTCATGGCAGGCTCCCCCTGAACGAGAGTCATCATCCGATTGTTTCATCTAGTAATATATGCCGCATGATGCAACCTCCAATCAAAACTCCCTGGGCCACGACGCGAAGATCATTCAATGAACTCCACAACAGGGGGGGGGGGGGACCTGCTCTAATCTAAATTGCAACATAACCCAATTCGGAACATGCATCTCAACAATGTCAAAATATATAAGTGGCATCTTAGATAGCCACACATGTGCTCCATCTGTACACACTCCAGGTAACTGCGCTTAAAACCTCATCATCATATGGCTGCCATGTTACATACACAACATAAAAGATAGTACTTTACTTTTTGTGAAATGTGCATTCTTTATACCCATAACATGTGCAATATAAACGACCATTACGTGGGCGGGATCATTGATAGTCTAATTCAGATCTATAGACTAGCAGGGACACTATGAGGATTGATAATTTTTTTCTTCTTAGCAATCCACCTAATATAAAAGACAAAAAAAAAATTATTTAAAATTCCAATAGAAGATCATCAAATGACTTAAATATATAAAACATATCGAACTAACGGAGAAAAAACCATCTAGTGGAGTGCCCCCGAATGTTTGGACGTCCAACAATGCACTCTCTCCCACGACCATCTAGTGGAGTGCTCCGAATGTTTGGGTGAAAGATTATTGATGGTTTTACCTGGGTGAGGAAATCCCTAATGTGCTGGGTTGGCAAGCTTTTCCCAACTCTCTATACATAGGCAAGGGTGGCACTGCCCCATGCATACTCTCCCGCGCGTATAAATCCTCTAATAATATGAGATACATGGGGTGCACATGGCTGCTGCTACTATCGGCAAAATATACTGCAACATAACCAAGCATATAGAGTATGCTCTATGCTATGTTGCTCGATCTCTATCTCTGTGGCATCCTCCTGCAGGCGACTGAAGTGCTCTCTTAACTACAAAAGACTGACCCAGAGTTCATCCTTTCAATGCATAACGTGGAGGTACTCATCCAATAAGGTTCTCATATACTTCATTCCAGTCAATGCCCCATAGTCGAGCAACTCACTGCAATGCCATCAATGCGCAATCCCAAGTAGTACAACAACATCATGTAATGTAATAGTCATCTCCCCTAAATGCAAGTGAAATATTTGCGTCTCCCTCTGCCATCTCTCAACTAGGGCAATTATGAGAGCCCTATCAATCCTGATATATTGTAAGCGTGTAAACTGCCCAAAGCATTGTGCCCGTCGTTAGCCGTCGCCGCCATAAGGGCTCCTCTATACTTGCCAGATAGGAAAGTAGCATCAACACTTACGACTGGGAGACAATGTTTAAAACCCTTAATACATGGCCCAAAGGCCCAAAACGCCTTGTCAAACTATGGACACCCGACGTCTTCCATTTGCTTTGTCACCAACTTACAAATGGTTCCGGGATTGGCATTAACTATTGCCTCCAAGTACATTGGCAACAATCGATAAGACTCAACTCAATCACTATACATTGCTTTGATGGCCATATTCTTTGCCATCCATGCTTTTTTGTATGAAATATCCACGTGAAAAGTCTCCTTAATCCTTTCATGAATAACCATTGGTGGGATATCTACTTCTGCTCTAATAGAGGGTAATATATGCCGACAAACAAACGCCGCAGTACATTGTTTATGACTAGTGTCTACCTGAGCATTTCTACAAGTGTGTTCGCCACCATACGTCTTCACTTTAAAATTATTAATTGATGCATGTACTCTCCATGGGCAGTCAGGGTATGGACATTTTGGTGTGTACTGTGTCGAACTTGTACGCAACACTTTATAGCGAACATCATGTGTTATTGAAAATAAACTCATTGCATGTACAAATTCATCTTTATTAGGGAATATTTGCCTCACATATATTCCTTCGTCATAGCGTGTCTCCTCATGCAAACCCCGATTAATTGCCCCATCTATTTCATCATCTGTTAGTCGCGCCCATGGCAGCTCCCCCTCAAAGTCATCTAAGTTATCCGTAGCAATTGCGATGTCCACCAATTCATCTCCCTCATTATGAACCATCTCTTGCACACTATCCTCTCCTCGTACGTCTTCAACATCATTAGCCGGCGAATTAGGCACCTGCTCATCATTGACCCATCCTCTTCCTCATTCTCCCCTTTGTCTTCCTCATCATTCACATTTCCCTCTTGCCGACCACTTGAACCAGTGTAAGTATAGGGGTTATGAAATGATGTTTGTGTGCCAAACCATTCACCACCTCATGCCATGCCAAGATTCATCGCTTTATGAGCATGAGATGTGTGCCTAAATTATTCAAAACAAAACTCACATCATGAATAAACAATTCCTTGAACCGTAAGTTGAATGGTTAAACTACATTTTTCAAATAAACTTACCTCCAACTAAGCGAAAGTTGGGGTTCGTTGCACGCTAATGAATAGACAAATCATCTTTTTCATTATCTTCCACACGCCTTCCTCTGGACTTTCCACTCGACCTATTTTTGCGAGAACTCCTACTTCCGCCTTCGCCATCATTTACAGACCTAAGCATGTGCGCCTCTTTTTCTACAAATAGCTCGAAGGTATACACATGAGGTGCAAGATAGGCCATTTGTTGCATAGAATTGTCATCATCAATTGGTAGTACGGTAGTCGTTGTTCCAAAAATAGGCATCTTGTACTTCATTCAAATTTTCCAAAATCTTTGGTTCCATCCCATTTTATTGACCACTTGCATCTCTAATTCCTCCTAAGTACTTGGCTTATTAATAAATAATCCTACGATTTCACCACCATCGTATTCACCTCTATCAATTCTGCCACCATGCCTTAGCACAAATGAAACCATTTCTTCCGCCATCTCTACTCACAAAACCTTTAACAAACACACTAACAAAATACTACACAAAGATGACATAATCAATTTTATACAATGCAAAAGTTAAATCAATACGTATTTCTAACTTCGATTCAGATATTAAACATATATTACCTATAGATAGAGAGGCGAGCGATGGGGCGAGGGGGTGGCAGGAGAAGGTGCTGGCTGATGCGGTGGCGAGGACGTGGCGGGAGAAGCTATTGGCCAAGCCGAGGCGAGGCGGGGTGGCGAGGACGTGGTGGGAGATGCTGCTGGCCAAGGCGAGGCGAGGCCGGCGGGGGGCGAGTGCGGGGAGAGGAAGGGCTGGTCGGACGTGGATCGCCACCGGAGAAGAGAGGCGAACGAAGGCCCGGACGTGGATCGCCATCAGAGAAGATAGGGGAATGAAGGCTAGGGCTTGGTGCAGCCGAGCCCGACCCCGATGCTAGTTATAAACGAAACAAAAGGTGTCGGTTCATTTATAATGGGAAAATGGGAGAAGGGGCTTAAAAGCGTCAGTTGAACCGACGCCTTTCGGGTCAGTTTTTAAAAAAATCACGGAGGTGCCTGCGTGGCTCGTCAAATACCCCGATCAGGAATTAATTTGAACAGTTTTCCGATCGATAATTTTTTTATGTATTTTTTAATAAATTCCCCTATATAATACTTTACTTTTGCAATTTTGGCGGGCACCCATGAATAAAAGAAAAGGAAAATAGGGAGGCAATTTTTGGTTGGTTAAATACTGATTGAAATAAGGCTCCTAGATATAGAAAATAGAGAGTATAGAACAAGGCAAAAAAGGTAATAAATATCCTACCCTTATTGCCTTCATGTGATGCAAGTGGTCTTCTTCTTCCTCGAGACTCTAACAACGAGAAATTAACCCTTATCCTACCCTTTATTTGACTTAAGTTGTTGTACAGTTGGTAGCTTGCTCTGTTGAGTATGGTGCATGATGATCGTGGTCTGAGATTAAGGGTAGTTTCGATTCTAGATGCAGTATCTTGGTGGAAGATTGTGGTTCAACATGGGGGAACTGAACATATTATCTTGTACTCTCTCCATCCCATTTTGTATCATATACGGACTTCAAAATGAGCTAATTTTAGTTTACCCGGTAGCTATGCCTTTTGTTTTTTAAATACTTGATGTTTATGCTTATGATCTAAATTTTATTGCAGAAATTTAATTGCTATATTTTTGCTCTAAATTTCAACCATGCTTATATATAGGCTCTTAGATATGCTCCAATGGCTGAACGTGACATGGACAAGGGCATGATTGGAGGAATCTATGTGAACCGTGCCGCTTCCTTGTATCATAATCAAATAGCGCTTTTTTCCAACTATTTAGGATTGGCAACATGGATCTTACTCCTCCATTTAAGCTTGTTTTGGGCTACCTCTTTTGTAAGAGATAGTAAAGTCAAATTCTTTTTTATTAACTCCATCCAAGTTCTCTCAGGTCTTCCTCTCCCTCTCTTAGCATCGTTTACATGCAAAACAGGTTGAGCCTTATATTTAGTTTCAAGGGTTGGAGTGAATGCTTGTGAGAGTTTGCAGATGCTTATTTTCTGTTAAGATGACCTCTATTGATGCCATTTATTTTATTTTTGTTGTCTTTCATAGAATCTTAGCTTTTCAATGAATGCATAAAGGACTGCAACAGGGCTATTGTTCTTTCACCTTGCTATTCAAAGGTAAAGTGTTGATACATTCATAGCAGTATCTAGTTATGAGCTTTTATGTGATTTCAACTCGTTTTTTTATTTTTGATTTTATACTCTTTGTTGCATTTGTAACTGTATTTCTATAAATATCTCATTTACAGGCATGGTACATAAGAGAGAGAGAGAGAGAGAGAGAGGTAAGACCTTGGTTTCGCTGGGAGATTATGAAGATGCAATGTATAGCTTGAATATTGCCCTGGGTATTGAAAGCTCTCCCTCTGGAAAGAAACACATAAATGACGAGATCAAGTTAACTTCTAACCTACGTGATAGTCAATGTGAAAATAGTTCAAGTGAAAATTTGTCGAAGTTAGATCCAAAATTTGGTATGTTGATCCTACATAATGCCTCTTTCGCATATTTTCCCCATGATTGACTGCCATGTAGACTATGCTTGGAGGCCTCTCTCTCTCTCTCTCTCTCTCTCTCGTTTTCTTTGAAAATGTCATTCTAAAAGGACCTCAACAAAGTTATGTTTTATCTTATCTGAAACACTGCTGATGGATTTTTGGTGAGCCTGACCCCTGAAATGTATTCTGGGCGTAGCACAGGTTGATTATGGTTGTCTAGTCAAGATATTTTTTAAGCTAAGTGAATGGAGTTTGATCTTTAGTCAAGAAGCTCCTTAAGCTCCTTATATTTAAACTAAGTGAATGATCTTTATATATTTCATATTGCTATATGTTTTTTTTTATGATTAGTTGGTGTAGTTTATATGATAGGGTTGTAGTTTTATTATATCTCATGACTTTTTCTAACATAATAACGTACTCAGATGATTGAGTCCAAATAAAATAGCACATTCTCATTACACCAGAAAAGGGGAGGTATGACCTCATTGGCTGACATTCCTCCTGCTTCTTTGCTGCAGTATGTTTTTTCCCTTTCTTTTTGTCTGTGATAATCTAATCAAGGAACTCGTTTCCATCTATTCTGGGATAAAATTCTCGAATATCCAGTTTAAAAAACCACTTGCTGTTGTCATGATTTTTTTACTCTCAATTTTTCCGCTCCTGTCCACGATAGTGTTTCTGTTGAGGTGTCTGCATAGGGCCTCAAGGTCTGTTTGGTTCCCTGGAAAGCAGGGAAAAGAGAAAGGGAAAGAGAAAATAAAATGCAGGGGAAAGAGAAACATGTGGAAAGTGTAATCTTTCCCCTGTTTGGTTGTAGCCTAAGAAAGTAGAATCCAAGTATTAAGAGAAAATATTATCACATCTTTTTGGTTCTCAAAGGGGAAAATAGGGAGACTCTAAAGTATTACCCATTGGTTGCTGCTATTAACAATCCAATAGACTATTTCGAAACATTTATATGAGATGGGCATCGCCACAAAATGTTGTGCATGCGTGTTGTCCTTCATTGCAATGGCCCGGTCACCCACCCAATTGCAAATTATGCGATGTTCAAAATGGGGGGGAAGGCGCCGCTTGCCTCCATGACGGGGACCAATATGATACCTGCTAATGTTGCCAGAGAAGTACAGCATGTTGTGAGTGGGAATCCACTAAATAACTGCTCATGCTGAACTTTTATTTTCTCCAACAGAACACCCATTTTTTGAAGATTAATATCAGTAACAACTTAACCTATCTTTAACCTCATTAGACTCCGTCCGATCATAACATACAACTTGTCAAAACTTAAAGAAATTTACGCTGATGTTTCTTTTAATATGACCGAACAACTGTTTGTTGTCCTTAAATTTGAATCAATCAACCTTTTTCAGTTTAATATGGTTAAGCATTAAATGAACATTGAAAAATGACAAAGATGCCAATTAATTTTAACAAGCAGAATCCATACAAATAAATGTCCACAATTCACTGGCATTAATGACATCACCATTGAGCTGCAGCTTGCAAACAGAGAATTCCACTCCACTGCAGGAACAAAATAGAAGTACATCATTCGATTCATCCAAAACTATCTCATCAAAATTGTCTCCCACAACTATCTTCACATCCCCATCATTCTGTATGAATTCATAATTGAAAAAGGCACAAAAACATTATTACATATAAAGAAAAAATGGAGAGAAAATTACGAAAGGACTGGTTGTAACACCGAAGTAATCTGACACTGGTTTGCCAACATCCTCATTGTCCATTTCCACAAAGACGAAAATAAGCTGCAGATAACTGAATTCGTCAGACAGACCTCTAATTTTAGATCGACATAACATTTGTAGAAGAAAAAAGTACGGTTTTCCTCTAAGCAGAAAACAGAACTCTGCATTCTGCATAGAAGCACTATTTTGGTGGAACCAAAATAAAATTCAATATAAACGAAAATTTCGATGAATAAATTTAATATTACTGAAAGACTAACAAAAATAGAAAAAGCTCAGCACCCAACATCAAAGAAAAAAAAAACATGACTCTACGCAACAAACTATTGACTAAAAATCATAAACTACCTTCCCCTTGAAATGTTTTGCAGCCTCCTCAAAGACTGGAATGATCTTCTTGGAATCATTTGAAGTTGCAAAAAGCAAAATCTAATACAACAAATAATTGCATTACAATCAATCCAAAGATTTTTTCAACAATAACTTCTGTTTTTCAAAAAATTGAACACAATTTACCTGTTTTTAAATAGGATTCTCAAAAATAAAAGGAGCATTTTCCCGAGTGAAAATATTCACCAAGGGAAGTTTGTTGGCGAACACAAAGTCAGCTATGGATGTTTTTGTAAATTGGGCATCTAAATTCATTAGAGAAGCCAAAATCAACAATTTATTTCTCGTACATTGATATGTTCTAGCATGAGAAATAAAAGGCGCTAACCAAAATGACTTATTTTCTCTGCTTCCTTCTTCAAAAGAACCAAAGTAGGCCTTTTAGCCTTAGGGTCAATGTGGAAAACTTTCGCTACATCAGGACTAGATGTTTGGTAGAAATTGACATCATCTTCAAGTTTTGAAGCAGCAGACAGTTCATCACTCTCAGAGCCCTGCAGTTAATGGAAGCTTATAAAAAAAAATCTCCATCTAAAAGATGAATTTCTAAATTAAATTAAGACAGATAAATGAGCTATCAATAATTTACCACCAAAGAATCGAGGAAGCCCACAACTAGCTTATTCTCACTATTCAGTATCTTCTCTGTGTCCTCTCCAGTTGTGATGTTTTGAATATCAGGTTCAATTTTCGTCTTAATCCATGTTACAATAGCATCCCTGAAACAAATCCACAGTTCTGGCTTATTAGAAAGAAAAAACATTAACACAATTTTTTAAGTCACCGAGAACACATGTTCTGCCTTTCTTCAGTAAAATATTAATCCGAGTTTTGCATAAAACACAATTGAGAAAAGGTCAAGCCAAAAACGAAAAACACAAAGAATAACTCTCTTTCAATTTCCTCCACACCAAAACGACAAGCACAATCAATGATCATTATATCATGACTTCACAGATTATGATGGATACAATCTTCAGATATCATAACACTGATTTGTGCTTTAGTCATTTAAAAGGAAAAAAAAATGGGCGTCTTGTGTCACAAACCAAATCTTTTTTAAAGCTTGAGCTGTTAAAGAAGAACCCAATACTGAATATCAACTAAACCAACGTCGAATTTCATAATTGGGATCCATTTAAACCTCTACTCTCTGTGCAATTTCTTTTTTCAATACAAGTTGTTCCTTACACATTTTTCTAATAGCATCAACAGGAACCAGGAACAACTTATCACCAAAAACACAAAAAAGACAAAAATTAAATGTCATTTACTAAAGGAAAAAACTCATAAATTTTTAAAATTTTCTTCCACTGAATTAAGATCACATTGGTCTGACTTATTGTGCTCAAGCTTCCTCTTAACCGTTAATGCAACCAAAAGCTACTATGCTTCCCTCAGGTTCAGAAAAACCACCTAAAGCATCAAAACTATAAACAAATCTAAAAAAGTAAATTAGCCATAGATCCGATCCAAAAACACCAGATTTACATCTCTATTTCTTATGCTGCACCATGTTCAAGCTAGCCTTATACAAGCTAACTGAAAAATCCGCACCGTATCAGATCTTAACACCATTATCGCATCGGATAACACCAACAACAGAAAATTCAACTATAATCCAAAAAATTGAAGAAACTCCATTGAAACCCAGATCACTCGCAGAGAAGATAGCAACATTTCAGCCTAAAAAAAGTCAGAAGAATCAGATAAAATAAGATACCTTGGTACTCTTCCTTGTCTGAAACAATCCAACGGCCATCCAACGACTGATCAAATGACTCATAGAAGATCTGCACCACCATATAAATCAATCAAATTCAAAAACCAAAACCCTAAACCAGATCACACACTTCAGAACAAATAAAAACGCCAAAAAACACTGACCGCAGTAGGAGATTGAGAAGCAGCTAGTGGTGGAGGGAGAGGAGAAGTCAGCAACATGAGAGAGGGCAGAGGATCGTCGGCGATGACGGCAAGGAGGAGGATCGTCGGCATCGGCAGCGGCGGAGGATCCTCGATAGCGAAGTGCACGAAGGGAGAAGAGAAATCGAGTGACAGCTTGACAGGTCGAGCCCGACGATTTTCCCCCACAATCCCCCCATCTGAGGGTGGAAAATTTCAAGCCCCACTTTCTACCCAAATTCCCCCTTCTTTCCACACCTTTCTCCCACCCACTTTTTTTCTGTTTGGTTCATTCGTGAAAAGTTAGGGATTCCTCTTCCCTTTCCCCTTGGTTTCCACTGCTCTCCAAGGAACCATACAAGTAGGAAAGAAATCAGATTTTGGAGTTGTAACAGCTGAATTTAAAGTAAGAGACCATTCTTTCTAGTTGTGTGCGTTTGAATGATGTATTTTTCCATGAGGTGCTGGGTTATGTTTATGAATTTGTTGGATGAGTATGTGTCTTGTAAATGTTTGATTAAGGAGCAGTTTGGTGCGTGACTATGGATGTTTTGCTACACTGTAGCATTAATGTTTTTTCCATATCCAGCTGAAACACCTCAGGTCGTATTTCACGCTAGATATGGAAAAAACTGAACGAGTTTTTTTTGGATAAGTGAAAATTTATATATTAGGCCATTTGGGGTAGGGGTGTTTACGGACATTAGACGGACACAGTCAACCATCTGTCCGTAATTAAGGGGGGGGTGTTGTCCAGTCCGTCCATTAAAAACTTTGTCCGTGTCCATCCATGGTTGTCCGTGGACGTCTTATGCCTACCCAAGCTTATATAATTTCAATCCATTTCTGTTCTTTTTTATATAAAATCTCCTTTTTTTCTCAAGAAATTCAGCCCCTGAACTCAATGCCTTTTGCAGCCAAAGCCTTGTCTCCACCCTGCCCGAGCATGCCAGAAAGGAGCATGACTTCCCCCTGCCCAAGCACGCCAAAAAGGAGCATGAAGCCTCTGACTCACATTCATAGTTCCCACAAACCCTTAATCGAAAATGGCTTCTGATACCAAGCCCCCTCCTCTCTCTACCCCGACTACTCCTCCCCCTTGCCATCGTCAACCTCATCGACACCCACTACAGCGTCGAGCTCGCCTGCGGGGGCCCTCTCCATCGTCCGCCTCCGCCAGGGCGACACCATCCTCGCCCGCATTGGCGACGGAGTCCAGTGGCCTCTTGCGAAGGATGAGGCTGCGGTCAAGCTTGATGAATCCCATTACTTCTTCTCCCTCTGTGTGCTTGCCGCTGTCGCCTGTGCTTCTCCCAACTCCAACGACGATGATAGTGAGGGGAAAGGAGGGGGCAATCCACACAAATACATCAGCACAAAAGGAGAAAAAATTACCTTTTTGAGATTGGGAGATGAGGGGAGACGATTGGCCTCTTTAATGTGGCCGCGGAAGGGCACCGAAAACACCACGACGGAGAAGAGTACGGGGGAGGGAGAAAGGTGCAAACCGAACCCTGGTTAAATCCTTTGTCTTCACTTGCTTCAAAACCCACTCCCTCCCTCTCTGTTCCTCACCGCCTTCCTCCTCCGGTCACCTCACCGGAGCTCCCTTCGGCCAGTTGGATTGGACTGGTAGTTGAAAAGGCTCGGTCTTGAGAGAAAGTAGTGTGATTTAGCAAAGCGAAAATAGTTTGGGGGAAGTGGTGGTACTTTTTTGAAGGGTGAATGCGGTTGGGTCCGTGGGAGAAGGATGGGGTTAACGGACACGGACTATGTCTTGCCCGTGTCCGTAGTACCCCATTAGAACAGACAGATAATTCATGTCCATGTCCGGTCCGTGGTCCATACGGACAGTCCGTTAAATAACAGACAGACACAGACACCGATGGAGCAACGGACACGGACATCCGTGAACACCCCTAGTTTCGGGCGTGATTAAAAGCAAAACATCCACACTGGATGTTTCACTTTCACTTTATTTTAGGATTTTTTTACTTTCAGGTTGAAACATGTCCTGAGGTGTTTCAGTTGAAAGTGAAAAAAACCAAAAATGGAAACCTAAAAAGGGATTACAAAAGATAGAACATTACATCTAGATCCCCAAAATAAAAAAGAAAAACGATATTTATACAGCAGATTTCTATACATTTTCTATACACAGCTGATGTGTATAGAAATAAGTGCTCATTTCCATACACATCAAGCTGTGTATGGAAAATGTGTAGGAATCAGCTGTACAACCGAAAACAGAGCAAGAAAGAAAACCCCAGAAACGGAAAGGAAACTGGTAGACCGGAACTGGAATCCCAGACTACCGCATAGGAATTAAACCAAAACACTGAAAATACAGATAGCATTCCGGTAGACTGCGAAAGCTTAGCCGGTAGACTGCTTCATGAACTGTGATCAAAATGCAAAGCCAGTAGGATATCCGGTCGACCAGTATCGCAATTCCGGTCGACCACACCCAAACATAAGTGCAATGAGTACGCAGAGATGCCAATCCGGTAGATCACTGTAACTGAGTGGTAAACCAGACGTTGCAAAAACCACTGAACAGTCCATTAAGTATCCCAAAAACATTGTAAAGAACATCTTTCAAGCACTTTTTCTCAGAAACCCAGAGCAGTTGAGACGTTCTTCCCTTGGGAAATGACTGCTTGAATAATACTTTTGTAATTGGAGTATCGATCATAAGAAATCCTTCAATTTCTTTCCGCCCAACTAAAAGTGATATATGTAGATAACAAAGACTTGTTAAAAACTCCAGCAAATTTGTTCCATTGCACAAAACCCACTAACTATTGGATCTGTAATAAAATCACCAACCATTCGATGGATATTGCACTTCAAAAGAACTTCCAGCCAAATCACCTAGGAGAACTGGCAAGTGAAATAATATAGTTTTAAAATTCGGAATTTGACTCTAAAAACTTGACGAGTCAACTCGGCTCGGTAACCAACCGAGTTAAACTCGCCTACAAACTCTAATCAGCATGACTCGGAATGACACTCAATTGACTTGGTGAGTCAACTCGCCGACTCTCTCTTTAATCGGTTAACTCGCTCGACTCCATTGCCCCTATGGCCGACTGGAGCCCCAGGTGGAGTTCGAGCTGTGGCGCTAGATGGGTGGCGGCGCCGCGGCAACAAGGAGAGGATGGCCGACGACGCCAACTGCAGCTGAATAGAGGAAAGGGAAGAAGAAGGGGAAGAAGAAAGCAAAGGAGGAGGAGGCGGGGGCCATGCCAGCGGCCCAGTGGCCACCAGGTGACAGCACGACCTCCGTCAGGCCCCACAGCTATTCAGCGGCCAAGGAGGCCACTGTGAAGGCCGAAAAGGCAACACCTTTTGCTGCTACCATTTCATCCTTCTTCCCCTAGATCTGCCCGGACCACGGGCAAACCATGGGTTAGTGAGAAGAGAAGGTGAAGGGAGGAACCGAGCGGTGGCAGTGGCAGACAGAGCCCCGCCGCTATCCCGATGACTCGTGACGGAGAGCTGCAACAGCATCCGTTGTTTTGTTCGATAGAGAAAGAGCGAAGGTGAAAGGAGACAGAGGAGAGATGGGGGATGGCAGGGCTAGCCCGGCGACAGTGCCATGGCGAACCACCTCCGGAAGGCCAGCCCCGGCGGCCCAGACAGAGTCGTTGTCACCTGGGCAGCTTGTCTCAGCGGAGAAGATGATGGGTTGGGTCAGGTCAGACTTGACCCAAAACCCAGTCCAGACCAAGCCTCGGCTGGACCGAACCGGACATGAACAGTCAACTGGGGATTGCACCTGATCTTTTCGCCAAACTGTTTGCATATTATAAACTTGTTTTATTGCTTTTCTTCTTAATTTAACTCTTTCCACTTTCCAGAATCCTCAATATAGTCGAGGCCATGGGTGGATCATCTTCGCTTGCTCATAGTGCAGCCTTAAAGAACGTAAGCTCTTGAAGTAATCCTCTAGTGGCACTTATGATGGAATTGACCAAATGGCACTATCTGGATGGAAACCAGAGGAGTGTCTTGCTATCAAACAGGAGCTCATTGCCTGGCAACATAAAGGTTTGTCTGAACGAGAAGGTAACTGACCCTCTCTATGCACTGTGTCATTCTGGATGGGGTTTTCTCTTCAAAAAGACATTCATACTTTGTCATATACTCTGATGAAAAATTAGATTTGTAATGCTACAATTTGTCTAAATATTCCTTAAAAAGCATGATTTGTGAGTAGCCATTTGATTAGAATTAATGCATGATCTGAAAATTTTATCTACATGGCTCCATTTTAACTCCATTGAAACTCTGAGTTGACTCCACTCCATGAGCTTCCGAATCGAGTCCGAGTCTTGAGTTTTCAAACACTGGAAATATATGTGGTCTTTTGGTTCAATATTCTCCCCACAAAGGAAGCACATATTAGCTAACTGAAAACTCTTTTACATAGGTTGACTTGACTTGAAGGCCATTATTAATAGCCAACCAAGAAAAAAAAGGAATACTATTGATAAGATATTTATGTCAAGCCAAATGGTACCAAGACACAGGCTGACTTATAGATCTGAAAACATTCCAGCAGCTTTATAAGAAGATTTTCCATTTGCTTTAACCCATCCAAAGCCATCTGACCGATTAAGCATCACCGGAGAGCAATTTCGAAGAAAATCCATAAGCTCATTACCCCGAACAGTACCATCCTCATGGAGATTCCATCTATCCGAGTAGGAGTTTGAAAGGCTGTTATTAGAGTAACCACCTATATTCAAGATTGTGTCTTCCATATTCTGTAATCAATGGGTCTTAACTAGCCCAAGGGTTTAGCCAAGTTAACACTTCTCATGCATGGCTCAATCGAGTTACTCCAATGTTGTTGCTGTCCAAAGAGACTTGTCATGCCTCATTTCGTACTTCATATTATTCTGGACTTAAAAAGTTGTCCACTTCCTTCTATGTGATTGTCTGATTTTGTGATTAATCATGATATGTCTCAATTTAACCTAATTGTCATCATATGTGAAGTCTTGATTGCAATGTAACGAGCTTTATGAGTCATACTTGCTGGTATTCGTAGGTTACAGCATACCAAGTCAGTCTTGAGTCGTCAGATGTCCTGTCTTGTAAAAGTTGTCCCTTTTGAATCATATTAACCGAAAAGGGGTAAGTTTATGAAAACTATTTTATTTAATGATATACACCGGAAGATATTATCATTAAAGTAACAATCTTTATGGGTAAGGGTTACTGGAGTTCGAAGGTTACTATACACCAAGTCGTCTCATGAGTCAGTAATTGGTGTGTCCTGATTTAATTGTCCCAATTGCAGTTTACAAGCTTAAAAGAATGGGTATGTATAAACAGTTTTGGAAATAGAGATTTATGTAAGAAAATACTTAATTACAGAATATTGGGGACTTATTAAACACCTAGAAGGGTAAAATACTAAGTCTAAATGTTTCTGATAAGTATTAAATCAAGTAATAAGAGATATTAATTAAGCTATGCTTAAGAGTGGTGTCTCGGCCAGAACTAATCCTGTGCCGACGAACTGTAATGGAAAATGTATAACTAAATGTAGAAAATTCGGAAAATTATGTTATAAAATGGGCCAGAATCTAGAGACATGGGGCTGTTTGTCATAAACATTTTAGATCCGAATAGGTTCTTGCTGACCGTGGTAAGCCTGGGAAGGGAGCTATTGTGCAGATAACAGTATTCTTCTGTGTTGTTTAAACCATATCTTATATTAACCCTATATAATACAACTACTTATGAAATGTATTAAGTATATCTAAAACCCTGAGAGATGGAGTCAGTAATGTCTATAAATTGATTAAATCCAAAAGAGAGTCTTGCTGAACCGAGTCATTCCTTTGTGGTATATTGCACTGCAAATCTGTTGTCCTATGAAACCAATTTTGAAATCATCAACTCTCGGTTAAGGTTTATCCTCTTAAACCTTACCATCTTGTAATTTATGACTTCGAATCCTCATTATTGTCAGAATCAAGGATGGTCTTGATTTGAGCTATGCATGGTGAAGGTGTTTAGTGAGTCCTTTCTTATGAGTCTCAATTTTGAGTCATCCGTTGCTTGAACATTGAAAATTCTTTGGTTTCTCCTATGTAAGTCAATCCACATTGGGATATTGAGAAATCCAGTGTACTCCTCTGAGAGTCTACTTTCTGAAGATTATGGTCTGGTCTCTAGATGAGAGAACCCTTATTATTTCTAGATTGATTCAGTTCTACGTAAACTATTTCTCCACTAAGAGTATTTGATAAACGCTCTTAGAGTGGAATCATAATATGTTCACGAGCCATTGCTAGATCCTCTGTGATCTCAGATATTTGATGAACCTCTATAGTTCAGCCGATGATGGCAACGCATGCGCTTTAGACTGTATGATATTACGGAAGGTCTACAGTCTCTGCCTATTGTGCCCGTAAGCACCGATGGGGCCAGCATCCCTAGACGCATGGCCGGGTTCCTCTGAAGAACCTCTATGATGTTCTGGTAATTGATGTCCATAAGGGAAATGGACTGAACATAGAGCAGAAATTGTTATCTCCGACACTCTGGATGTTTGGAGTCAGTATTCATTTCTATTTTCTCCTGACGCACTGTACCTTTGGAGTTTTGGAATTCTATATTTGTCTATTTCTTGGCCGTTGATGGTCTTTGATGATGATTATTATCCAGGTAAGTAAACTATGTATTTGCTCATCCTGACCTTGTTAAGTGTGCCTTCATTTCTCTATACCATATTGTCAGTATTCTTGTTGTTATTTGTTTGTGGGTTTTCTTGGCTCCTACTCGGTATTTCTTTCAAAATACTCATGCATCTCTTGATGCAGGAATCAAAGTGGAAAAGATCTGACGAGGTACGTTCGATGGAGCTTGATGGTGGAAAGATGATTGAAGTGAATTTAATTTTGTAATGTTTTATTATCTTGTTCGTGGAGAATTGATCAGCCTGTGTACTGAATTAAGTTTGATGTTTGGTATATTGTTGAGATTTGTTTATTGTGATAATTTAGTTAAACTTGATATTTTATGATTTAAGATTTTTGTTAGCGGATATTGTTTATTATTCTGGATCATGTAATTCTCCCAGTTCATGTTAATGGGAACGAAGAGTTGATCGAGTATTCGGTCGCGTTCCGAGTTTCTACCTCATGACCTTTATTGTGTTAGTGCTTCCGCGCTCTTATAGAGGTTTTGAAATTCGGGGTGTGACAGTAATCCATCTCAAAATATACTAGAAAATAATCGGCGCTCACGCCTTAATACAAGGTTCTGGAACAAACCAGGAGTTAAAGGTATGCTAAGCAGCTATCTGAACGTCCTCACAACCAAGCCGCCAAATTCCCAAGTGCCACGTGAAGTCAATCTTCCACAGTAGCACCTACATCACATAAGGATGCTGAGTATAAAAATATTCAGTGGGATACCGTAACACAATCATCAATATTAGAAACAGGATTTGCATTAATATTTTATGCAACCTATTACAGAGTTTCACTTGATTCCTTTATTAATCTTTCAAGCAAAGTCTTTTATTTTTTCCCAAGTTCATGTTTAAATACTCTCTAAAATCCATAGAGAAGAAGCAAATAGCTTAAGCCTGGCTAATAGAAGTTGTAATGCTCTCTCTAATATCTATAGAAAGATAGAACAACTTACACCTGGCCAACAGAAGTTGGTCTTCGTCAGGTACCAGTGACACAAAGCTTCCACTAAAAGGAAGATGTATAATAGACGGGCAAAGCTTCCATCATAAGGAAGATGCAGAATAGGAGGGCAAAGCTTCCACCATAGGGAAGCTGCAACACAGCCCCAACCAACATCGTGTCATCCCTAATAGGTATCACTATATTACTACCATGAACCCCTCTTAGAGATATAGCATGCAATTCAAGACTGTTGACTCAATAGCCAAACAGATAATCTGACCTTTGACTTAAAAGCCATTCGGTCGCTTGATCAGAAGTCACTCACACTCATAAACTGACTCCCAATCCCAAGGGCATTTTATTCTTTATCTTGATTAGGTTCTTCCTAACCCTCAAACGTAGCCCTCATGTCCTCATTTTATTATATTTCATAAAATGTTTTAGTCTCTAAACCATCAAGGTTTATTATCATCAAAGTCTCAGCTATCAGTCAAAATTGCATAAAATTAGGGACAAATGCCCTCAAATATAGTAACATCAAGCACGTAAAGATAATACGCCAATTTGGGATTGAAATCATTTATTAAACAGCCCAAAATTAATAAAGATGAGCCTAGGTACAATACTGGCTATGTATGTACCATACTGAATGCATTACACATGCGATCAGGTTCAACCGTCAGTTGTAAATAGTTCTAACTGTCGGTGGATGTCCACTAACAGTTCAAATCTAAACCAATTTGTTAACTGGGTCTATTTATTAGACAAGTTCAGTCTGGTAGTGAACCGGTTCGGTCTGGTAGTGGACCGGTCCGGTCCGGCCTGACCTTGGACCAAACTGGTCGTCTTCCTCATGAAGACGACCATTTAGGTCTTCTGTGGGTGACAGCCGTCACGACGGGTGATGTCGTGCCGCCATCGCCCTGCCGGCACCCTCCTCCCTTCTCCTCCTCTTCTTCACTAACCCATGGTCTGCCCGTGGTCCAGGCAAATCTGGGGGAAGAGGCATGAACTGGCAGCAGCAAAAAGTTGCTACCTTTGTGTCTATCACCACGGCCTCCTTGGCCGCTGAAAAGCGATGGGCCTGACGGAGGTCGTGTCATCACACGGTAACCACGGGGCCGCTAGCGTGGCCCCTGTCTCCTCTTCCTTTGCTTTGTCTGGAGGCTTGAGCGACCACGGCCCTTGCCGCTGTAGCTCGCCTCCTAAACAGAGATGGTTTTGCCGCCACTCTCGGCCCCCTTCTGATCTCCCGACTTTGCCGACACTGGCGCCACTTCCTCCTCTGACGTCCTCATCGCCTCCATTAGCAAAGAAATTTAAAAAAATCAAAACTTGCTGAAAGGGTACCAAATCCTACCTCAAGCACGCGTTGATGTCGATTCGCCACTCGCCAGAGTTCGTCGGAATGTCGTCGGGGTTCATCGGAGGTCGCCGGAGGGTTGCTGAGGTCGGTGGGGGTTGTCGGAAGTCGTCTCCCAAAAACTAGACAGTTGCTTTCCCTCCCACTGGCCTGCCCACTTCTCTCTTTAACCCGCATCCTACCCACGTGTAGCAGCTGTATACACCTGGCCATCCAAAGTGGCCAGGTGTTACATTCTTCCCTCCTTAGATGAAATTTTGCCCTCAAAATTCAGGCAAATTCTTTCTCGAACAACTCTAGGTAAGCATGATGCATCTCTTATGTCTCAAGTGAGTTCTTCAAACTTATCATTGCACCATTGAACCCGGACTAATGGAATTACCCTATTCCTGAGCACGTGATTTCTTCGATCCTTAATCCTGATCGGCTTCACTTCATAGGTCAAGTCAGGTTTAAGTTCTAACATGGAATAGCCCACCACATGCGCATCATTACGACAATACTTCCTCAACTGCGAGACATACACGTTATGCACCTGATCCAGATTAGGCGGTAAAGCACGTCGATAAGCTGAGTTACCAATCCGTTCAAGGAATTCAAAAGGGCCTACAAATCGATGACTTAATTTTCCTTTCTTTCCAAATCGCAAAACTCCACGTGTGGGTGAGACCTTCACGAAAACATGGTCACCAATCTCAAACTCAAGATCTCTACGCCTTCTATTTGCATAGTGTTTCTGCCATTCTTGGGCCAAACGAAGCTTTTCCCGAATGAACTTCACCTTGTCAGCACACAGCTAAAGCATCTCTGACTTGATCATAACTTTCTCACCGACATCATTCCAACAAGTTGGAGATTTACATGGACGTCCATTGAGAACTTCATATGGTGCCATCTCAATACTAGAATGGTAGTTATTTTTGTAGGCAAATTCAATCAAGGGTAAATAGCCATCCTAATTACCTTTCCAATCCAACACACATGCTCGAAGCATGTCTTCCAGAGTCTGAATCGTCCTTTCTGGTTGGCCATCAGACTGAGGGTGATACGCCGTACTGAAATTGAGAGCAGTGCCCAAAGCATCTTGTATACTCCAATAGCGTGACATGAATCTAGGATCCCGATCAGACACTTTGGAGAGAGGGCCCCCATGCAATCTTACAATTTCTCAGATATAAAGCTGAGTTAAACTTTCCAGAGTCTACTTCCACCGAATTGGTAAGAAGTGTACACACTTGGTATCACTTATTCACAAAATCACTATCACCCAAATAACATTATATTTCTTCTGAGTATGAGGTAAGCCCATCACAAAATCCCTCCCACTTCCATTGAGGAATCTCTAGTGGCTGTAAAAGTCCTCCAGGTCTCTGGTGTTCTGCTTTAACTTGTTGACAGGTGAAACATCTGACTACAAATTGACCAATATCCTTCTTCATCCCATTGAAGGTTCTCCGTTGCCCTCCATTACTTTCTGTCGACTCCTCGCGGGACATTTGATAAGGTGGAGATCCTTCTGTCTTGAATTCTCCATCTTTACTTCTAGCGATATCCGAAATTCTCACTGTCTGGATGCGTCTCTTACGAGGTGCCATCTCAACCTACTGGGTAAGACCACTTATCACTACTTTTACCCACAACCACAACTATAACAAGATATATCACAAGAGGACTTCCAGACTTGCAGATAAAGTTTATGCTCTAATACCAACTGTCACGGCCCGTATTTTTAAAACCTTTATTAAATCAAAGTAGTAGCGGAAATTCAGAGGATTATTCGTCTAAACGATAAAACATTAGTTGAAATTCATCGACTAAACATCTAGGCCGTGATAACTGGGGTTCACAATTATGATACAAAACCATATATACATATAGTATTACAGATGCAAAGCCGATTAAACCAACACAAGTCCTCGATGTGAAAGTCTGTAATCCAACTCAAAATATACTAGAAAATAGTCGGCGCTCACGCCTTAATACAAGGTTTTGGAATAAACTAGGAGAAGGTATGCTAAGCAGCTATCTGAACGTCCTCACAACCAAGCCACCAAATTCCCTAGTGCCACGTGAAGTCAATCTTCCACAGGAGCACCTACATCACATAAGGATGCTGAGTATAAAAATACTCAGTGGGATACCGTAACACAATCATCAGTATCAAAAACATGATTTGCATTAACATTTTATGCAACCTATTACAAAGTTTCACTTGATTCTTTTATTAATCTTTCAAGCAAAGTCTTTTATTGCTTCTCAAGTTCATGTTCAATAATTAAGTCTTTGTTCGAGATAGACAGACTCACTGAATGCCATTCCTACATGACAGACAAAATATCCATAGAAAGATGCAAACAGTGGCCAAAATAAGATATAAATGCTCTCTCTAATATACATAGAAATATAGAACAACTTAAACCTGGCCAACAGAAGTTGGCCTTCATCAGGTACCACTGACACAGAGCTTCCACTAAAGGGAAGATGTATAATAGACGGGCAAAGCTTCCATCATAGGGAAGATGCAGAACATGAGGGCAGAGCTTCCACCATAGGGAAGCTGTAACACAGCCCCAACCAACACCGTGTCATCCCAAATAGGTATCACTGTATTACTACCATGAACCCCTCTTAGAGTTATAGCATGCAATTCAAGACTGCTGACTCAATAACCAAACATATAATCTGACCTTTGACTTAAAAGCCATTCGGTCGCTTGATCGGAAGTCACTCACACTCACAAACCGACTCCCAATCCCAAGGGCTTTTTAGTCTTTATTTTGACTAGGTTCTTCTCAACTCTCAAGCTTAGCCCACATGTCCTTATTTTATTATATTTCATAAAATGATTAAGTCTCTAAACCATATAGGTTTATTAGTCAGGTTTTTCTTATCATCAAGGTCTCAGCTATCAGTCAAAACTGCATAAAATTAGAGACAAATGCACTTAAATATAGTAGCATCAAGCACATAAATATAATACGCCAATTTGGGCTTCAAATCATTTATCAAACAACCGAAAACTTATAAAAATGAGCCTATGTACCATACTGGCTATGTATGTACCATATTGCACTGCAATACATTGGCGGCCAAGTTCAACCGTCATATGTAAATAGTTCTAACTATTGGTGGATGTCCACTAACAGTTCAAATCTAAACCGGTTTGTGCACCGGGTCTATTTATTGGATCAGTTCGGTCTGATAGTGAACCGGTCTGGTCTGGCCTGTGCTTGAATTGGCCCTATTTATTGGACCGGTTTGGTCTGGTAGCGGACTGGTCCGGTTCGGCTTGACCTTGGACTAAACCGGTCGTCAGTTGGGTCATCTGTGGGTGGCAGCCGTCACGATGGCCATCGTCGTGCCGCCATCATCCCGCAGACACCCTCCTCCCTTCTCCTCTTCTCCACTAACCCGTGGTCTGCCCGTGGTTCGGGCAGTTATGGGGGAAGAGGCATGAACTGGCAGCAGCAGAAAGCTGCTTCCTTTGCTTCCTTCACCACGGCCTTGTTGTGACCCATAAGGATCACAAGGTACCGAAAAAGAAGAAGGAAAATAGAAAAGATAACTAGAACTTGTTTTAATTGCATACCCAAGAAGAGGACGAAGGTCCCCTTATAAAGACATAAGGAGGTGCGACTCCTAGGAGCGCGCCACTAATTGGGCCTCTAACGGGCCAGGCTTACAAGCATGATTTATCTAATTGATACGAAAGCAAATCTACTCCTAATCAAGGAAAGCCCATCGCAATAGCCGACGTGCTGACGAATATGTGCTGACATCATGGGCCTGACGTCACAACAATCCACCATGCTCTGTTGTTCGCCTTGTCCTCAAGGCGACCATTCTGGAAAATGAGCCATGATATCGTCCTCCAATTCCCAAGTAGCATCATCAAACGGTTTACCACGCCATGCAACCAAAATCTCAGTAGTAATGCGACCAACTTTCCGCACACGACGTTTGTCAAGGATAGACGCCGGAACAGGAGCATCGAACGCAGTCGGGGCCGGAATTGGAAGAGACCTGTCAATAGTAACCGTTAAGCCCAGAAAGCCACGAAGGCTCTTCACACATGTGGGCGCTGGCCAGGCTTGGCCGGGTCAGTGGCTACCCCAATACGATCAATAATATGGCCCAAGTACTCCACCTGTTGGCTGCCAAAAGAACATTTCGAGCATTTAAAAATAAGGAATGCTCTTGGAGAGTAGATAAAACCGACCTCAAATGCTCCAAGTGGGACGCCCATGACTTGCTGTAGATGAGAATGTCATCAAGGAAAACCAGAACAAACTGCCGGAGGAAGGGGCGGAAAAGATCATTCATCAGACTTTGAAACGACGCTAGTGTGGATAGCGATATGGGCATACATTAGCCAGGGTGGCACCAGGGAGAATGGGAATGGAGTGATCATGCGTTCTGGCTGGCAGTAGCCCAGTTGGCTCCGAGAAGAGGTCCTGATGGTCATCCAACAGGAGTCGCATGTCCTCCAGAATATCGACCTGTGCAACATCCATACTTGCCCGTTGTTGCAGCATCAACCCCTGAGTAGCAACTTGAAAAAAGACCCAACCGCCTGTGCTGTGTGTAGCGCACTAGGTTGTGCCCCTTGCAGGCGCACCCGCTGCCCCTGGACTTCAAAATCCATAATCAAGTCTTTAAAGTTCCATACCACATCCCCTAAGTCTTGGAGCCATTGGACCCCTAAGACGACATCGGCGCCCTTGGTTGGCAGCAAGAAGAGATCGGTGACAAAGGTGTGACCCTGGATAGTAAGGGCGGCTTGGGCACATACCCCCGAACTCCGGAGATGTTTGCCATCTCCAATGAGGACGTCAAAGGGCTTGGCATCCGTCACATAGCAGCCCAACCGTTGTGCCACCTTGTCGTTAATGAAGTTGTGGGTAGACCCACTGTCAATCAGCACTGCTACATCTTGGCGTTTGAGAAACCCTTGTACTCGCATAGTGCATGGGGTGAATGTGCCTGAATAGGCATGCACTGAGATCTCAGGTTGCACGTCATTATAATCATGGACCATCTCCTCGACAGGGTATGTCATGTCCTCGTCAACTTCCACAATTAATAAGCTTCCTGGGGCTGAACAGCGATGACCCTTGACAAACTTCTCGTCACAATTGAAACATAATCCCTTGGCTCTGCGTTCTTCCATCTGGGCTTGGGTTATTCGACGGACTGAAGTAGCGCTCGCTCCTGCAGAAATGGGCCTGCCGGCAGAGTGTCCAGACGCTGGTGTTGGTCCCAGTGCAGGACTGAAAGGGGTCCTTTGTACCGTTCCACCATGCCCTCCTCGTCGCTGTCTGGCCAGTTTTTCCTCCTCGATGCGAGCATGGCGCGCCACGTCCCTCATCGTGTGGCAAGGGTAGTGTCTCATCTTGTCTGCTATCTCTGACTTCAATCCCCACTTGAATGTACCCACAAGAGCAGCCACTGGCCAATCAGGCAGACGATTAGCAATCTTCATGAACTCGGTATAATATGCCCGCACCGTTGTGGTCTGTCGCAGGCTGGATAACATCTCGTTAAAATCCTGAAATTCATTGGGGCCAAACTGCACGCAGAGTTCATCAGCAAAGGACGCCCATGTCGGAAAATGAACTGCCTTTTCGTAATAGCGAAACCACACCGAGGCATCGCCATCCAAATGAAACGCAGCGATGCGTAGCCGTTCGGCCTCCGAATAAGTTCCTTGGTAGTCAAAGAATTTCTCTGCCTTGTAGATCCACTCCGTGGGGTCTTCTTCTCCATTGTAGTGCAGAAATTGAAGACGAGCCAGTCGGGTCTCGGCCCCTCCATGCCAGCTCCCTTGAGGGCCCAACGGCTCCTCCCAGTCCCCATCGATCTCCCGTTGGATATTTCGAAGAGGCATTGTCATAGAGGCATTTTGTCGAACACCTGGTATGCCTCGTACCCCTCCACCCAAACGGCCTTCATCAGTTGCCTCCTTGCATGGTGTGGTTCGGCGGAGGAATCCCAGTTCCTGATCCACCATAACCCCTCGATCCACCCGCCTGTGACGTTTCACCATTGGGTGTAGAAAAAACTGGCGGAGGAGTCAGCGCCCCCCTTGTTTGGTTGGCCGTTGTTGATGCCTTCGTCGTCTGCAACTGCAGTAGCTGCGCAAGCATGGACCTGATCTCGGCCATGTCATTCTCACTGGTCTTGGTCGGGCTAGTGGCGTCGTTGGTCCTGTCAGAATCTGGCTGTGGCCCATTACCCATCGCCTGCTGTTTACGAGGCGGCATCTCAGTCATGGATCGGGACCGCTCTGATACAAATGTTGTGACCCGTAAGGATCACAAGGTACCGAATCGGCAAAGAGGAAGGAAAATAGAAAAGATAACTAGAACTTGTTTTAATTGCATACCCAAGAAGAGGACATAAGGAGGTGCAACTCCTAGGGGCGCGCCACTAATTGGGCCTCTAACGGGCCAGGCTTACAAGCATTATTTATCTAATTGATACGAAAGCAAATCTACTCTAATCAAGGAAAGCCCATCGCAATAGCCGGCGTGCTGACAAAGATGTGCTGATGTCATGGGCCTGATGTCACAACAGGCCTCCTTGGCCGCTGAAAAGCGGTGGGCTTGACGAAGGTCGTGTCATCGCCCGGTGACCACGGGGCCGCTTGCGTGGTCCCAGCCTCCTCATCGTTTGCTTTGTCTGGCGGCTAGAGCGACCACGGCCCTTGCCGCTGCAGCTTGCCCCCAAAACTCCTAAACTGTCATGCCCCGGGCACCGCCCGATCCAAATCGAATCCGGTCCAAGAGTCGAACCGGCGCACGGGGGCAAAGTTGAAAGAGATATAGCGGAAGACTTATGCCCCACAATGGGCGGTCACAATAACAGAGCTACACATCACATTGAGCAAGAGTAAATAAGAGAGTATATAGAGTAATAATTGTCCACAAGTTTTAAACCCATAACTTAAATCCTGAGCCTACACAAAGGCTCTAAACAAAGGGCCTAAAATAGATCTAAATATAAGTCTAAAATAAGTGTCAACAAGCACCATGGTCCATACTAAAACAAAATACAACTAAAAGACGCCTAATCCCAAGCTCTCTCCGATCGCTCCTCATACAGAGGATCATGCCCATCTGTGTGTCACACCACGCAGCCCCAAAACAAAACAAGGAAAGAGGGGCGAGTATAAAACTCAGTAATAGTTTTTATACGATCGACAATAATCAAAAGTCATTCAGCATCACAATATAGCAATATAGATCCATAATCGACATGATTATACCATTTTCTAGTCATGCATTCATAATACATATTCCTGCATAACACTATCTCATTCACATACTTTCTACTCATGCATTCATAACACATAATCCTGCATAATAATATCTCATTCGCATACTTTCCACTCATGCATTCATAACACATAATCCTGCATAACAATATCTCAATCACATACTTTCTACTCATGCATTCATAACACATAATCCTACATAATAATGTCTCATTCACATACTTTCCACTCATGCATTCATAACACATAATCCCGCATAACAATATCTCAATCACATACTTTCCACTCATGCATTCATAACACATAATCCTGCATAATAATGTCTCATTCACATACTTTCCACTCATGCATTCATAACACATAATCCTGCATAATAATGTCTCACATATATACTTTCCACTCATGCATTCATAACACATAATCTTGTATAATAATGTCTCATTCACATACTTTCTACTCATGCATTCATAACACATAATCCTGTATAACAATATCTCAATCACATATAATGAATGCCTCCATCAAGGAGTAAACACAATCATCGCCACACAGGTGGAATCCAGTCAAGGCCACGAAGGCGTATCATAGTCCGGTTTCTACATAGGAAACATAAGGTTGGGGTTGTCGGCCCCTAAGTCTACTCGCCCTAGACGATCCTGGCCAAGGATGTCCGATTCCCACACAGAGAACCTAGAGCAGGTGTGTTTGCCCTGGGACATCTCCTGCGGTGGGAGAGAGCCCAAATCCCCACACAGGGAACCCTAGAACACGTGGTAGCTAGTGCACGAAGCGTACCACTCTGGATGCTTAAGTCCAGATGACAATCTCAATAATCTCATCCGCAAGGCAAGTACACAACTCGCTCCTCATGTATCTTAATGTAACATCATTTCAACTCAACTCAACTCGGGGAGTATACCTGTCCCACGAAGGGACGAAATCGAAAACATGTCCTTTCAGACCAACCAAGTTTCGATTAATCCATCGATCGATTAATCCAGCAAGCAATCTCAAGCATTTCATACAATCGATCAATACCGATTAAGCAGCGATAAAACTTCATCCATGAAGTCCGATACATGATGCATGCTATCATGGTACATCTGTGAGCAAGACCTACGTGTGTTCCAACACATGGAACATGCTCCCAATCCATCCCCTCATGCATCATAATCAAAGCATAATCAACTAAAATCTCATAATATCTTCCCATGTGTGTGTATACTCATGCATATTCTAATCACATGATTCATGCTTCGACATAAAATCATTGAGCAATATTTGTATGCTTAAATACTTTCCAAAATAACGATTCCAAACTAAAATCAAAGCAATTTCTATCATCAAGCTTAAATCCATCAATGTAGAGTTGAAGGCTTACTCCTACAAGCATGCTCTTTTACCATACAATAAACCATAACATGATCATCTCAATTACTTATAAGCTATATGATCTACACATGAATTATGCATTTCATAAGCCTTTTAACCTAAATTTATGTTGGTGTTTGGTTAGAATTAGTGGTACTTTAATATAGTTTTGGTTTTTTTTGTAGGAAAACAAGAGTAAGACGCATAAATGAGGTGAAAAATGACTCCAATGTTTGAATCTTATTAACTTCCTACACAGATCTCTGATTTCAAACTTCATGTTAAATTTTAAGAAGTCGGCTTTCCAACGCCACCAACCGGGCATAATTCGGAGTTCGGAGTATAACGTTATGACCATTAGAAAATCGGGCTGCAAAGCAACCGAAAAGATGATCGCGGGTTATCTCTTCCATTTTCAAATATTCAAAAATCGAGACTCCATTAAAACATCTTGAAAGCTTAATACATGCCTCAAACATTGACAAAAAGCCATCAAACATTTCAGAATATATCCACATATCATTCTAAGATGAAACCCCAAGAAATCATAGCAAAAGATTAGCATTTATTAAACCCACCATTAGAGTCCTAATAAGCATCACTCATTCAAAAAGAATAATGAAAACAAACCATTATCTACCCAAGGCAGAGATTGAAGAACCGATTACCTTGACTTGATTAGAATGAACCTTCAATCACCTCCAACACCTTCCAAAAAAACGATTTTAAGTTAATACACTACTAATATCGATTTAGCTTTGAATACCAAAAGAAAACCTTAGATCTAGGGCTTTGGAAACATAAAAACAAGATTTTGAAGATTAGGGCTTGGAGAAGAGATATAAAACAGTAGTTTTTATGCTTTCAAAATGGATTGAAACAATGGAAAAATCAAGATTAAGAAGGTTTTTAAGAAAAGACTAAAAAAATAAGAAGAGATTAAGCTAATTACCTATAATCCTTTCCTTTTCAAGCTTAATGGGGAAGAGGCTCCTAATCTCCCAGCCAAGCCTATTCTCAACTTTGGAAAGGGCACAACACTTTCTTTTTATAGAAAAAGTTTGGGTAGACCTAAAGTAAAATGTAGGGTAGAAATAGGGTTTTTGGCTAAAATAAAAAAATGGGGCTATTTTAATCCGAAATTAACTCCAGAAAATTCTGAACATTTTTATAATGACTTTCTTTAATGTCTGGGTCATTTTGGTCACAAAAACCTAATTTTCGATGGTGGGGCCCCCAGGGGTCCCGTCAAATCCTAATTTTCGGAAAATTGGTGAAAAAACAAAAAAATCTCAAAAATTCAGGTTTGATCCAAAATCACTTGAAACTCATTATTGTGAAATTATTTTTGATTAAAACCATTGTAAACTCATTTATTTTTGAAAACAACCGAGTTAAATCGAAAAACATTTAAACCACATAATAACTGATACTTAGCATTAAAATAAACCGGTTGAAAGATGAGGGATCTTACATAAACAACGATGGTTTCGTCCCCTGCTGACCTCCCAACTTAGCTGGCATCGGCGCCGCTTCCTTCTCCAACGTCCTTGTCGCCTCCATTAGCGATAAAATAAAAAAATATCAAAACTTGCTGAAAGGGTACGAAATCCTACCTCAAGCGAGCATTGATGTCGATCCGCTACTCGCGGGAGGTCATCGAAATGTCGCCGGGGGTTTTCGGAGGTAGCCGGAGGGTTGCTGAAGCCGCTGGGGTCGCCAAAAGTCGTCTCCCAAAAACCGGACAGTGGCTTTCCCTCCCGCTGGCCTGGCCGCTTCCCTCTTTAACCCCCATCCTACCCATGTGTAGCAGCTGTATACACTTGGCCATCCAAAGTGGCCAGGTGTTACAAAAATTCTCTCTTTGAATGTACATGTTGGAAAGCCATAAGATTTAGAACATAGAGGGTATTAGAGGAAATCCAGAGAACAACTTTATCATGAACATTTATTATGGTGTTTTTATGTGTGTCTTCATGTTTTTTTTTTCTTTTCTCATTTTCGCTTTTCATGTTATTTTTGGTGAATATGGGTTAAAATCTTTCATGGTGTAGGCTTATATAGAAGAAAATGGACAATCCAATAACCTAAGTTAATTTAGATGTCTATTGCTCAAGTTTTGCACTTAGAAATTTTACTGGTTGGGGCCACGGAAGAATGAGTGGCCTATAAATTATGTCCACCACTCTCCAGCAATTTTATGGCTGAGACGCTTTGGCTCAGTATGGAGGTGATCCATAGGTTGGAATGGGTTTAAATTATTTAGTTTACTTTAGTGGTAATTTTAATGCATTTGGTCCCAATTATGTACGCTGTATGAAGCCTACAGACTGGGCTTCTTGTTTCTACTTTCTACATGTAGGCTCTGTCCTCTCAAATTACCTTTATGAAATGGTTTTAGTCTTTAATTACCTTAAGTTTTTGTAAAGAACAGTATTAAAAATGTAAGACATTGATATAGGTTTGTCCTATATTAGTTGTCATATATGAGAGAAGGCAGCCCTCCCTTGCGGTTGTGAACTTGAGGAGATGGCTAGGCTTCTGTGGGCCCATGTGGGGCCCACACCTAATTAGAAGAGACATCTTTGATTGTAACCATTTTGGAAGAGTGTCAAATTAGTTAATTGTAACTAATTAAGGAGAGATACATAGACGGAATAAGTCCTATTTGGAATAGGACGTGTAGAGAGACTTGATTTGGGGAATTGATTCCCCAAATCTTGTAACTGAAAACCAATAAAAGTGGAATGAGGGGACGCCCTCAATAGACCACCACGTCTTTGGCTGGTTTTGGTTATGACTAATGCTCTCATCATCTTCTCCATCGAAAGACTCTCTCTCCTTATCTTTTCCTTTGGTGATTTTGGCAATTCGGGATTCTTAATGAAGATTGAATCAAAGCTAAGAAAAAGGAGAAAACTCTTGTATGATATTGCTATCTCTGGGAGAATAGCAAATCAGAGGAATCACACACGAACGGTTCTTGAAAAGTGATCTCCGACATACTATTTCTATTTTTTTACGAAGAACGGTGTAACTTGGGCACAAAGGCCGCAGGTTAGTTGTATACATTCTTGAATTTATTATTGATTGATTGCTTGTTCGTTTATATTGCTAAAAGCTTGCATACTCTTGTATTTTTGTGTTTGTGAGTGCAAGGTAATTCCTCGTGAAAACAGAATTTGAAGAATTCAATGCCATAATGGACGTAAGTTCCGCTTCCGCTACGGCTCGATTACCCTTCATTGGTATCGGAGCCTTGGTTCGTTTATGGTGTTAGAATTCCTAAAGATCTGTGAGGAATTCTGAGCAATCAAAATTGCGTTAGAAGCGATCGACTGGCGCTAGTTGCGATCGATCGTATCTACTGGAAAAATTTGCATTTGTGCAGCGATCGACGCGATCGATCGGGCGTACCATTGAGCATATCATTACAAGTTGAGCGATCGATCGGCAAAGTACACGATCGATCGTATCTGCTATAAGTTTGTGCAAAGTCTGCATCGGCTGTTGCGATCGATTGGCGGGAAAAGATTTGAAAAACAATTATTTTGAAGTAATATTTTGTGCCATATAATTATCTGATCATTGATAGTTATTTAGTGATTCAAACTGTGCTGTTTAACATTTTTTGTCCTATTTCACTGGTTGAAGATTTTTATCTTCACCTTGTTGCACCACTTGCTGATTTTTTACCAAAGTTGCAATGGCATCACGAATGGTCTCTAGTGAGTTGGCAAAGACTAAAAAGTTGAATGCCACAAACTTTGTTACCTGGAAGAGGCGCATCTGGCACATTCTGTTCCTTGATAACTTGGGTCATCTATTGGACCAAGTTGTTGAACCTTCGGGTGAAAATAGTACTGCTGTTCAAAAGAGAGAGTACGAGAAGTTCCGGATGGAGAATGCACGAGCAAGGACCACGATGCTTACCTTTATGGAGCTTACTATTGAGTTGCTTTTTGAGAAGCATAAAACGACCAAAGAAATGTATGAGGCCATTGAGAGGAGGTATGGAGAACATACTGAGGCTCACATCAGGTTGCTCCACACTCGCTATACCAATATGAGGATGGAGGAAGGCAAGAATGTGCTTGAGCACATAAATGCCATGTCTATCATTGCTAGTGAGTTGGAGATGCTTGGGGATCCAATTTCATTGGGGGTCCAAGTGTCGACGATACTCATTAGCCTCCCTCTATCATGAAAAGTAGTTGTGGTGGCTTTGAACCGAGTGATAAGAAGCTCACTCTCGATGATCTTACTGCCAAGCTGGGCTTGGAGCAAGAGAGGAGAGAGCATATGAAAGCCTCTAATGCATCTGCCAACCTTGCTCACCATGTTAGCTCCAAGAAAGGTGGGTCCTATGCTGGCACCTCAAAGAAGAACTTTAAGAGGAAAGGAAAGAAGCCTCAGTTCCAGGGTGAAGACAAGGCCAAAAATAAAAAGAAGGGAGCCTGCTTTACTTATGGCCAGATGGGTCACTTTAGCAGGAACTATCCTAATGGCTCCCAGGGCAATGAGAAAAGAAAACAGCAGGTGGTGGAAAGGACATAGTGTGCATGATCTCTGAGGCACTGATTGTGAACACTAACACTATGGGTTGGTGGCTTGACTCGGCTGCAACCCGTCATGTGGCTATGGCAAAGGAGTTCTTTGCTGAGATGAAAGAGATTAGTCCCGGAGAGCACAAGATCTACATGGGGAATAACATCTATTGTGACGTGCTAGGGATAGGCTCTATTCGTGTTCCTCTCCTAGGGGGAAACACACTGGTCCTCACAGATGTCTTGTTTGCACCTACTATTCGTAGGAATCTGATTTCAATTCCTTTGTTAACTCAAAAGGGATTTGAAGTCAGGTTCAAGGGTGGCAAGGGAACTGTGGGACAAAAGAATAATGTTTTATTTACTGCTTCTCTTGTGGATGGTTTATTCAAACTTGATGTTTCCAATGACTTTGCTAATATTAATGAAATAGCTGATTCTGAGTATATTGTTGCTTGTTATGTGGATAATGCATTGTTATGACAATTGCGCCTTTGTCATGTGAATATGACAAAATTACACCGAATGCCGGGTAGTGGGTTACTACCTAGAATAGGTGATAATTTGCGTGTGTGTGAAGATTGCTTATCAGGCAAAATGACTAGGCTACCCTTTCCCAAAGGGCAACAAGCAATTGACCTTTTAGAGGTCATTCACTCAGATATATGTGGGCCTATAAACGTCAAGACTCAAAGGGGTATGACGTATTTTATTATGTTTATAGATGACTATTCGAGATATGGTTATGTGTACTTATTATCGAGAAAGCCCGATGCCTTAGAAAAATTCAAGGAATTTAAGGCTGAGGTTAAGAACCAATTAGGACGGAAGATTAAAGTTCTGAGAACAGACAGAGGTGGTGAGTACACATCTGATTTGTTCAAGGACTATTGTACAAACCAAAGAATAGTGCATCAATATACTTTACCGTATACCCCTCAGCAGAATGGAGTCGCTGAAAGACGTAATAGGACTTTGTTGGACATGATAAGGTCCATGTTAAACCACTCTGAACTAGGAACGCAGTTTTGGGGTGAAGCACTAGACACAGCTGTTTATGTACTAAATCGAATACCTTCTAAGTTGATCAAATTGACGCCAAATGAGTTATGGATGGGAAGACATCCAAACTTTTCGAACTTGAGAGTGTGGGGGTCAAAGGCCCATGTAAGGGTACCTAATCAACTAAGAACTAAGTTGGATCCCAAGACCATAAAATGCAATTTTATAGGTTATTGTGACTATTCGAAAGGGTATCGATTTGTAGTACACCATGATGATGGGACAGTGGGGGTTATAGAGTCTAGAGATGCTTATTTTATTGAGGAAGATATAGACCTTAAAACTCCTAATCAAAAAGTGGAACTCTTTGAGATAGAAAAAGAGAAAGTTACTGTCACTAGCAATGAACAAGTGATAGGTAACACATCCAATGAGGATGTTGAAACTCGAGCATCAAGAGAGCGTAGACCTTCAGTTTTGTTGAAGGATTACTATGCCATGCTTGGTGAAGATGAGATATCAGTCGATGAACCTGTACTCAGTGATCCAGTCACGTTTGAGCAAGCTATGTGTAGTATAGATTCCAAGGAATGGCGGAAGGTTGTTCAAGAGGAAATGGATTCGATCTTGAAGAACAAAGTCTGGGAGATTGTTGACTTACCAGACGAACGGAAACCCATTGGGTGTAAGTGGATCTTCAAGAAGAAGCTCAAAGCTGATGGATCAATAGAGAAGTATAAAGCTAGACTTGTGGCGAAAGGTTTCACACAAGTAGAGGGCATAAACTTTAAAGAGACGTATTCTCCTGCGTCTAGGTTTATCTTAATCCAATGTTTGTTGGCAATTGTGTCATACTTAGATTTAGAGTTGCACCAGATGAATGTAAAGACTGCCTTCCTAAATGGTGATTTAGAGGAGGAGATTTACATGGAACAACCCGAGGCGTTTGTTGTTTCTGGGGAGGAAACTAAGGTGTGCAAGTTTATTAAATCATTGTATGGACTGAAACAATCGCCAAGACAATGGTATTTCACTTTTCACAAGGTGATAAGTGAATATGGCTTCGTGGCCAATGATTATGACCATTGTGTATACTCCTTTAGAGATGGAAGTAGATTTATGATACTGTCACTATATGTAGATGACATATTATTGATGGGGAATGACACTAGTATGATTCTTAGTCTTAAAGAATGGCTCAAGACCCAATTTGAAATGAAAGATATGGGTGAAGCATCTTACATCCTCGGGATGAAGATTGAGAAAGATAGAAAAGCGAGGAGGCTAAGTATATCTCAGGAATCATACATAGAGAGTGTATTGAAACGCTTTGGCATGATTGGTTGGAAGACCATAGATTCACCCATCTATAAAGGGACAATTTTGTTCGAGAGAATGACACCTGCATCAGACGAGGAACGTCTGAAGATGCAATCTGTGCCATATGCGCAGCTATTGGCAGGTTGATGTATGCTATGAACTGCACTCGACTTGATTTAGCTTTTGTAGTAAGCCTTGTGAGTCGATATCAGGCTAACCCGGGTATTCAACACTGGCAGGCTATTAAGCGGGTGTTCAGATACTTGCTGGGTACCAAGGATATGAATCTCACATATCAGGCCGAGAACCTGTCATTGGAAGGCTATAGTGATTCGAACTATGCCGGGGTAAGGATGACAGGAAATCTACTGCCGGTTATGTTTTTATGCTTGGTGGCGCCGCTGTAGCATGGGCTAGTAAGAAGCAGAAATGCGTTACTAAGCCCACAATGGAAGCTGAGTTTGTTGCATGCAGTTTGGCAGCTTCCGAGGCAGTTTGGATTAAAGAGTTTCTAGCTAGGTTACAGCTAGAACAGTGGACTGATGCTCCTGTCCAAATTTATTGTGATCATTTGGCAACAATGTCGACACTCCATAATGGGAGATCAGTTCCAGAGCTAAGCACATAGAGGTGCATTACTTTTATGTGTTTGACATGCTACAACGGGGAAAATTGATGGTGAGTCATCTTCCTACAGTTGAGATGTTAGCTGATCCGTTAACAAAGGCCTTAACGACAGATCTATTTGTGAAACAAGTTCATAGTTTTGGATTACGACAGGACTAGTGCACGGGTCACTATTGGATCGTAAATATGAGCACAGAACCCATAGTGGGGGATGTAAGACATTAATATAGGTTTGTCCCATATTAGTTCTCATGTATGAGAGAAGTCGGCCCTCCCTTGTGGGTGTGAACTTGAGGAGATGGCTAGGCTTCGGTGGGCCCATGGGGCCCACACCTAATTGGAAGAGACATCTTTGATTGTAACCGTTTTAGAAGAGTTTTAAATTAGTTAATTGTAACTAATTAAGGAGAGATACATATATGGAATAAGTCCTCTTTAGAATAGGACGTGGAGAGAGACTTGATTTGGGGAATTGATTCCCCAAATCTTGTAACTGAAAACCAATAAAAGTGGAATGAGGGGACGCCCTCAATAGACCACGTCTTTGGCTGGTTTTGGTTATGACTAATGCTCTCATCATCTTCTCCATTGAAAGACTCTCTCTCCTTATCTTTTCCTTTGGTGATTTTGGCAATTCGGGATTCTTAATGAAGATTGAATCAAAGCTAAGAAAAAGGAGAAAACTCTTGTATGATATTGCTATCTCTGGGAGAATAGCAAATCAAAGGAATCACACACGAACGGTTCTTGAAAGATGATCTCCGACATACTATTTTTATTTTTCTACGAAGAACGGTGTAACTTGGGCACAAAGGCCGCACGTTAGTAGTATACGTTCTTAAATTTATTATTGATTACTCATGATATAAATTGCTTGTTCGTTTATATTGCTAAAAGCCTTGCATACTCTTGTATTTTTGTGTTTGTGAGTGCAAGGTAATTCCTCCCGAAAACAGAATTTAAAGAATTCAATGCCATAACAGACGTAAGATCTGCTTCCGCTGCGGCTCGATTACCCTTCAAAAAATACATCAACATTTGTCGACATCCACCTTGAATTGTTACTTCCCAAATACACCTCTTAATTGGGATTTGAGGTCTGGAACATGTCTACATGATATTCTTATTGTCAATCAAATAATTTTCTTCTTATGGTCTCTTATTTCTTCTTCGGCTGTCCATGGGCCTTGTTTCATCAAGATTATAAATAGAAGTATTTGGTCTTGAGATGGTGTGATGGGACATTATATCCCTGATGTGGGACTCACACTCTTTTTGAATTAATGATTAAGAATATACATATAATAGGTGAGTTAGGTGGTCTCCTTCCATATTTGTGCTTTGTTTGCTCATTTAAGTTTCAGCAACTAATATATTGAGGTTGGCATCGAGTAGATATCTTCCGTTGGACCTATTTGAACTGGATACCTAAAGCTTATTAACCCCACCTGTCATCCTTAATAGTTACACTTGATCATTTTTTTCGGCTAGTTACTTGATTAATGTGCAGCTTAACTTACTGCCTTGGTGCTTGCTCAACACTCTATAGCCACCCTTACCTATTGACCCTTCCATTGACCCTTACTCTATAGCAAACTTCCATTGACCCTTTACTTGATCATTGGTTAGTTTTTTGTTGAGCGGTTTGTGTCAGCTGAATAATTAGCTTCCCCTTCACGTTGTTCACTGAATTGCAAGAAAAGTTTGCTATGTCAGTTGCACTATTCATATAAGTAGTGTCTTGCATCTTGTACGGTATCATGATGCTTAATGCTCGGATGCCGTCATCTGTGGTTCAAATCATACAATTCATCACTCAAACAACTTAAAATATGGCTACGACAAAGCTTGTCATCTTTCATGCAATGAGCACTATATAAGCCGACCTATCCGATTCATATTCTTCAGGATTTTCCACAACCATATCAAAAATCACATGGAACATCTTCAAAGTAGTAAGCCAAAACCTCATCTTATTTTACCACTTCTTAAAGTCTTTCCCCTCAAATTTCTCCGGTTTTAAACTCTTGTCTATACCCATCTTTTAGCAAATAACAAATAACCAATACATAATAATCGTTCAAGCTGTTAGAAATTATCTATTTAGCCGCCTACTAATAGATAAATAACATGTAGAGGTCAATAATTGGTGTAAGTAATTGATCGACGAGAACCAACCCAAAGAAATAATAAAGCTCTTTCCTTTGTATCTCCAATTCTAAAATAGAACATTTGAACAAGACATGGTCCGTGGCACCACCAATGGACCTTCTTTGAATGATTATTCATCACCTAGTGCAAGGTTCTATTGGCGATCTATCTAGAGATACAGTGGACCTTTCAAGAGTTCTTTGTGCACTCTAAAGAACCCGATCTCGAACTCAAGAAGAGTGGCTTGCGCACACACAGAATCGATGTACAAAAAATCATTTTTATTGAACCATGGGCCCACCTCAAAATCAGGTGACCTCTTCCCAAAGAATCTCAAAAACATTTATTCCCTCTCTTTTCCTTTCCAGGCTGGAAATTAATCCATTTTCTCTACCAGTTTTGGGGGGGGGGGGGGGGTGGGGTTGGGGTTGTTAAAGATGAAAGTACATAACTTTCATTTTGGCCATTGTGTCGAAGGCTCACCTCTATAAAAAGGCTGGTGGTCTTAATGGGTTCCACCGGAACAAAGTCATGTGCAAACCTCAAGTCGAAAGAATAAAGTAGAACATGGGTATTTTTCCAAATCGGAAGATTAAATTAGAACATGTGGATGGGTTATCAAAAAATACATGCGTGACGCTCTCAGCATGCGTGCATTGATGAGTGGGCCCATCTGTGGCATTATAAGTAAGTCTTTAATGTCTTCTGATGGTATCAAGATATCATCATTCAGAACTGAGCAATAATACTCTTGTATATAAAGAAAGCGAGTGGCTGAACCCTCTATTTCGGCACAAATAATCCATTCTTAGACAGCCATTTTAAAGAGCTGTCAATCTTTTTTTTTTCAATTCTATCTTTTGGACCCACCATCGTCATCTCAATATTCTAACCATCGATCCCAATGGAAAAACAAGCAAAAAGTAGTCCTACAGGCATCTCATATAATCTTTGACTTAAAATCTTTTAAGAAGATTCCAAGGAAAATAAGATATTGAAACCTTATTGTCTCCATTTCTACAGAAACCACCACAGCATATCAATTTCTAAAAAGAATGTGTTGGATTGATAAAATGAAAAGAATGACAAAGGACCATCTAAGTAAGCAAAAGTGAGCCAAAAAATTAACGGTTGGTCAGTAAGAACTGAAAAAAATTTCCCAAAGCTATGCACCGCAAGCGACTTATATATTTGCTTCGAGCTCTTCCACTGTAATAATCATAAAATTATCGTCAAAGAAGAAACATGATAGATGATCTCTGAACTCTTGCTTATGCTTGAGCATTTGTGAGAAGCCTTGTAATCCTTCTGAGTACTTGCTTAGCTGCCACAGTATCAGGGTGGTTCTCCCCTGAAATTGAACTTCTTATAAAAATGGCTTTTCTTATCAGGTTGTCACTTATATCATATTCTCCACCTCTCATCATCAGTTTTGCTCTGGTTTCTAGCACAGTTGCTTTTGTTAGTGCTAGTTCTTGCCATATGTAAGGGTTTAACTGTGCATTAGACATGACCGGCCGTCCCCAACACACTGATTTATTGATCCACTTTTCAACACGCGAAACCAGAGGTTCCTCTGCAGCTTCCAAGCAATTGGTACACAGCCGCAGTAGTTCCAAGGCCGAAGAGCAACGAGAGAAGCTGAGAAATGAGTGAACAGCAAGAGGAAGAACGACTCGATTTACAACAAACAAGAGATCTGGTACCTTCAGCTCAACAACAACCGGATCTGATCCAAAGGCAAAGAGCAAGAAACATGCAGCCCACAAATGATCCAGATGATGGGTAATAGAGCCACGAAGGCTAATTGCTTGAATCATAGCCTGAGGAGCACCAGTGATACCTCTTTTCTGTGCATATAACTTAATAATTTCGTGGAAATGAATACAATCCTGCTTCATACTGTTTTTCGCAATCCCGAACCGCACCAACATGGATGCTGCTTCAGCTTCTGACTTTTTAATATGGGATTTTGTGAAACTGCAAGTAATTGCGCTCACACATACTCTCCAAAAATGGAATGGTCTTTGCTTTTTTGGCAGCTTATGAGCAGCTAATGAGAGCAAGGAGATTGGAATTGAAGAGGGAGCAAAACAGCCACTGACCTGAACCATTCTAGTAGCAAGGCTTTGGGGCCCATCTGCGTGATTAAATATTGAAAAACAAACATCTACAAGCTGCATGAGGAAAGTGAGCATTCTCAATGTAGACAATTCTGCTCCCCTCCACGAGAAACCCCGTAATGGCATTCGGTTAATAGTGTCCAGTAGTTTGCTCGGGTTTATTGGAAGCTCCGATAGAATCGCGCCAACAATAGAAAGTCCCAAGGTAAGCCTGCCAAGTTTTTCTTCAATAACTCTTAGTGCATCAACTTCAAAGACTGGGTATTCTTTATATCTTCCCTTCATCAAAGACAAGGCCTCCATTTCAGACAAGTATGAGAGTTTCAATGGCTCAAGATTCATTACTTGAGGAAGACGAGTAGAAATTATGACATGAGTTCCACACCCAAATCGTGGGAGGAGATCCATGACAAGGTTCTGATCCCACCAATCTTTCTCGCTCTCCAAATTGTCAATGATAACCAAGAATGGGATATCTCTCATAAGCTCTTTCCTCACCTTAGAAATGGCATCTTCTTCTTGCTCTTCAAAACTCCTTACTCTACCTTTCCCAGGAGAAAGGTTATCGGCACTAACATCAACTTCCAAAAACGACCTCAAGCTTAAATAGTTCTGTCGGATATACCTGCTTTCCCCACTCACCCAAAGTACCATCTTGTACCTTTGAGCAAATCTATAAGCATATTCCAACAACAATTCAGTCTTACCAATTCCAGAATCCCCAGTGACACAAGCAATACCTTTCCCATACAGTACTTTTGATGATCGATTCCTCCGTTTTCCCCCACGTTTTGCTCTTAAGTTATGATACTGCCAAGGTGAGCTTCCACCAAAACTTTGCATTTCAATTTCTTTCTCTGATTCCTTCCATACAATAGTATCTTTTCCCTTATGTCCCCTTTTTCTTTGACCTTTCTTGTAGATTATTGCTGTCACTTGAACCAATCACCAAACTCTTTCCACGACGTCTAGTTTTTAGTTCGAAGTAATCCCTCTCCCCATCCCCAATTACCTCCCCAAACAAGAAAAGCTCAAGCTCTGAGATTTCTTTCTTTCTTCCAACAAAATTTTCATTTCGAGGAAAGGGAAACTCGTCTTGTTCCATTTTTTCCACCCATCTATTTACCCTATCGACAACACTTCTCCTCCCCAATCTTTGTGCTAGGAGAATCACAGCCTTCAATATGCAATCCCTCCAATTGCCATCACTGGCTTCCAATTTCCACTCTTCTACTCTAGAAAGACCATCAATAGCTTCTCTCCACTCTCTTTCTAGACCATCATACATCATCCACAACTCACCTCCATGTTTCTCCCACAGTTCTCCTCGTTTTTCAATTATGTCTCTTGATAAGCAGTCTCCAGGGCTAAGGTCAAAAAATATGGGAACCAAATTCTTTTTATTTAAGAAATACCGTATTTCTTCTATGCTATATGGATTCCCAAACGATTTCTTGCTTAGGATCACGACCCCGATGCTGGACCCACTCATTGCTCTTTCAACCACATCATGGCTACGAGAGTTTCTACACCGAGCTCGATCAGCAACAAAGCAACCTACACCCTGGAGCTCTAATTCAGCTCGCAGCCAATTGACAAATCTAAGCAAAGTTGGCCTTTGACCATGCAAGCCAATGTAGACATCAAAACTTCTTGATCTATTAGAGGAGATACAAACTGCATTTCTAGCTAGAGAAAACCTTCCGTGGCTTCTACCCCACTTTTTTGACCTCTCTTTGTGCTCTGAACAAATGTTACTTGTTACTTGGTTGCATACAGATAAATTGCTGTTGTAAATAGCACTTGGGGGAGGAGCTTGATCAAGAATTCTATCAATTGTGATCCGTTCTTGGCCCTTTGGAACAGATAATAATGATGGTTTGTTCTGTACTAGTGTACTTGGACTGACAGAATTGGATGCAGTCAATGGTAAACTATTAGAGATAGTTGAACCAACAAAGTTTTTGAAGTCTGGCCCCGGAGATATTGGTGATCTTGGAGAGAAGAAAGGCGACTGATTAGCAGATACAAAAGCCGAGGAGGAAGTTGAAAGGTTCCTTGAAGTTGTGAGTGACGATGCCCCAAACTTGGAACCTTCTTGCCTAGCCTCCATATATTTGGCTTCATATGATTGGCGTCACTCGAATGATGTGAATCCCCATGCATTCTAAAGTTCAGAAGCCTCTCTGTCATTAGGAAAATGGAAGGAATCAGTAAAGAATCAAATGGACTTGTGATAAATTTAGAATTTCCTTGGCAGTTTTCTTCCTTTCTTGGTTATACACCGCAGTAGTTTCTTAAAATAACTTTAAAGTCAGCAAATATAAGAGCTAATAAGATGAAAGTAAAAAACATGAGTCGTAAGGACAGAAAAAAGGAAGGTGAACTTTCCAAAAAAACAAAATTAAATGACATCTGATATCATTGGAAGTCCTTTTTTTTATAACGCGGGGTGTCCGAATCCGTAGGACCCGACTCGAAGGGGCAGGGCAACCAGTCTCTTAGAGCACCGTATCCTACCGCCAATCCCCTCGGGTGTGCACACAGCCCACACAACATACGCAACTGTTAAGTCGGGATATAATCCCTGTGGGTGGTCAACGGAGTGGGGGGTTCCAAGTTGGGACCTCTGCTTCAAGGCAGTGTGCCCAGGTGCCGTCATGCAACACCCTGTTGGTTATCATTGGAAGTCATTGTTTATGAAAAAAGGATAAAGATTAGAAATAATTAATCCCCTTAAACCTTTGTTATCCTTCAAAAGTAAAAATTCTTGAACTTTTCCAAAGCTATGAGACCCAGCTTTTCTCAAGAAAAAATCAATGCCTTATCAAAAACAAAACCAACGACATAATGTTTTCCCAATGCGCCCATTCAAATTCCTGACTTATATTATAATAGAGTATATTTTTAGATGAGCAAAAAAATACTCCCTTCGTCCACAATTATTATCACCATAAGGATTTTCAGAATGAAGTAAATTTAGTTCATTTTATGAAACCTTATGGTGATATTAATTCCGGAAGGAGGGAGTATATAGTTTCCCCAGACAAAAAGAAAGAACATAGAAGCGATTCTAACTGTGGTATTGAAGACTAGATCTAGACTTATATAATGTAAAAAAAAGAGAGAATAATTATGAGAAAAATTAAGACCTTAATGAATTTCAGTTGTTAGCCATACCTTTGGAACCAAAAGCTATTTTAATTGCCTCTGCTGCTCATCTTTGATAACTTTGAATAAAAAGATGAACCAAACTGGGCAACACTAACTCAAAATATATTCACTCCAAGAACCCAGTTCAAAATAGAAGCCAAAAAACAAAAAAGTTAAATTTCCTTTCTGGATCTCAGATCTCAGGCCTCCCCTCCCAACAGACTGAAAACACAATAGCCATTCACAAAAGGCAACTAAAACTGGTCTAGAAATCTGCCCATTCCGCGCGAACAAACAAATGACTAGCTTTCCTTCAACGTTCAAACCTGAATTCCTGAGTGAAGAGATTTTAGCAAAGAAAGCAAAAAAGATGGTACCTTTATTTCCTTCTACACTGTAGTACTCTGCCAGCCCAACCCGTTAAAACGAACTTTCTGTCATCTGCAAAAGAAGTGAATCGGTATGGGCAGTTAAAGCCGGATGATCTTCCATATCTGGTGGGCCAAAGATGGCAAGCGGATCAACTACAGCAGAGCCCTATGCTTATATAGTTTTATGAGCATTCAATCAAAGCAGACAGGCTCTCTCCTTCCCTCTTAATTATCTCCAAGAAAACAGAAAAGGGTGTCTAGAAGTGACAATCAGAGGACCTGGAAATGGGAACTACCCAGTCACTTTCCGTATCCCGTGCGTAATCTACTAGTTGTCATTGCTTAAAGATTCAGAGAAGACCCATTTGGAATACAACAGGAAAACCCAAAGGAAAAAAAGATCTTTCATCTTATTCTCAGCCTTTTTGGGACAGCTGGGATCTATCTGCACGTTTGACTTCGGTGGCCCTTTGGACTACGTAGGTGCATACCCGGATGTATCTGCCATTAGGATTTATTTCAATTTTCAATACATCCATCATCAGAATCCTCCATTCCGGGCCAGTTTCCTTAAAAAACAAAGAGACAGAGAAGAAGAAGAGGAAGGAGGAGGCCGGAGCTTTTTTCTCAAAGCTGGTTGCCAAATTATTGGATGTAGATACGACACCACGTTGGCGTCCTAGCGTGGTATCGATCACTAATGGGAGAAAGCCATCTAGGAAGGTTGTGGGCCCCGGCAAAATACAGACACGGCGTTAACAGCCGAACCATGCCGTCTGAAAATTTCGTTTTCCCGCTCACCACGCTCAACACCTTTCCCCTCGGCCAATTTCCCCATTTCAAAACCGCCTCACTTTCCCCTCAGCCGCCCCTTCCCCCTTACGATCTCTGCCTCCTTCAGTCTTCCCCTTCCGCCGCCCAGTCCTGCCGGACAACCCCTTTCCCCCGTCGCATAGCCCCTTTCCCTTAGCTGCGAACACCTTTCTCCCTCCTTTGTCCAAATCGAGCTCAGGCGGCAGGCCACAGCCACACCTCCTCACTTTCTTTTTTCATTTTCGCCTTTTGCTTCTCTCCCTTACTTCCAGAGGAATAATAGATGAAATGAGAGAATGGAGGAGGAATCAAGCAGTGTTCCTTTCCTGCATCGATTACCTTCCATTCCGGCAGCAGCCCTCTCTGCTGCCTTTCCCTCCTCGTCAACTCATGCTTTTCCTAATCCTACAATGCGCTTCTGCGGTTGGGCGTCTGCATGCGGCATCTGGTTTAGGGCCTTCCTTCCTAATTATGACACTCCTCAGGCCGTTACCGTCTTCCTTCTCTGCATCCATGTACCGCCACTAGTTTTCCCACTTTTTTACAAAAACAAAAATACTCCACATGATTATATTTTTTTTGGGGGGAAAACATCCACATGATGATTCTTCATCTTTAGCGTTCGTAATGGCATGCACAATTTCCTATATTATCTGTTTTACCCGTTTCCCAATTCCCCTCACGATTATATTTCATTCTGTTTTCTTTGTAATACATGATGATTCAGATTGGAATCATGGATGCGATATGGTTGGTGATGGATTTGGTGGTGGATTTGGTGGTGGCCCTTTTTGCACTTGTTGCGATCGAGAGCAGCAGTCAGAGCCTTGGCAGAACCTATGCTGTTCTTGAGGACCGAGAGAGCCCGATTCACGAGATCAAGCGAAAGGTTGGTGCTTTCTCTACATTATGTTCTATTTGCTCTTGATAATGCATTGTCCATTGTGGGGGAGTCCAGGGCTTCTGCTTTTCTTAAATGTTTCCTGCATAGAGATGTATAATTTGGACATTGCTCATGATGTATAATTTTTCTCACATTTTTCTTAAATGTGAGAAAAATGTGTGGTAAGGGAGTGCCTGCGGCACGGTAGTGTGTTTTATAAACGATATTTAGCTCGGATAGTATGCAGTAGTAAACTTTGTTGATCAGCTGATGAAGTTTGGGAAGAAAGCTAATATGCTGACACGAATTCAGCTTCATTTAATGTAAAAATTGTTACTTCTTCACTGTGTTACATCTATCAGCTAATTGTCTCTAGGACAATTCCGTATTTGCAATACCGTATATTTAAAGTTGCTGAATTAAATTGCAATTCTGTATCAGCTAATTGTATCTACCATATTCTCGAATGTTCTATTTTGTACTTTAGGAAATATAGCAATGAAAATTTTAATAGCTATAGACTAGATTCATTGGCATTTACTTTCGAAAATGATATCAAGCAATTTCCCCCAAAAGTTGACAACTGCCTACTTTTATTTTAGTGATGTAGTCTTTATTTTTCTAAAGTTCTTATGTTATATCATGTGTTCTTTTAAACCATATTTATGAGGAAGTACCAGTTTTCTGAAAAATTCAACTGATTGAAACAAGTAATGAGCAATTTGTTTTGCCTGGAACTTCTATAGTAAACAATGCAGAATGCTGTGCTTACAATGGATAATGAATCCTTGAAAGAACAAACTGCTTTTTTATTCCTCTTAAACAGAAAGGACAATTATGTGGGGCTTGAAACCAAGGTAGCTTAGGATTTTCTACTATTGTATGGAAGGCCACTATCATAACTACTGAGCAGAACAAAAGCAGAAATAAATACCGGTACCTTTTTTGGGGAAACCTATCCCATATCATCTTTTGGATCAAATTGCTAACGAGGCAGTTCATTACTTGTTTCAGATGAAAAGAAGCAGATCTAGTTGCTCTGGAAAAAATATGCTAGATGAAAAGAAAGAAGAGCTGCATCGGGAGTGATATCTAAACTAGAATTAGAAGTGAATTATTGAATTATTGGAGCTGCATCAGGTTTCACCTATTTATGGTTAAATCAAGTCTGAATCTTAGGATCAGACCACTTTAACATATGACTTCATTCGCAGAACAAATGATTTTTAAAGACATCCCAACATGTTTTTGGTAGGAGGTGGGTATAATTTTGCTATAGTTCTCATGTTATTGATTTCATACTCCTAGCTTTCTTATTATTGTACCACATAATGATTGATCCGAACTTTACAATTGTGCATATGTAAATGCTTGAGTTAGTTTTAGCTTCTGCATTATCTAACCAGTCCTTTTCTATTAATGTTTTGGGAAGGGATTGACTAACGTGAAGAGATGAACCAAGTCAGTGAACAAGAGCTCATCACCAACAAGTCCTACATTTTTGCAACATGATACAACTCCACTATTAAGGAACACATATCTCAGACTTAAATATCATGGCCAAAGTTGGACACAAATCTTTCTTTTTTGCTGGAATGTCTTTTGTCTACCTGTTTTTTTTTTTCCATTTTCTTTCTTGTTGGAAAGGAGGAAGCATACCTCACCTTATCAATGTGTACAGAATTGGCTCAGCCTTATTGAAATCCAAAAATGTACTACAATGTTGTATATAAAAGTAAGAAATGTAATACCATGGGATGAACCAATTACTCTCATTACTTGCTTTTCCTTGCAGTACCAGGTCTCAATTACTCTCATTACATGCTTTTGCTTGCAATAAGCATAGCATAAATAGAACATAAAGAAACACTGCTTTTTCACAAATTAAAAAAGAAAAGAAAAGCAAGAAATGAACATAGACTTGCAAATAAATTATCAAGGGCAAAAAGAGCTAGCTTTCATGAGAAGTAATTTCAATTTTCCTTTTTTATATACCAATTTCAATTTTCATTCCACGTCTTAGAGAAAGGTAAACTGATTTGTCAATGGATAAGAACATAAAAGGTAGCACAAGCTCCTTTTTTGCATCAGATCATGATCTGAGGGTGATGGAGCTCATGCACAGGAAATTTACTCCCTCGTAAGATTTAATATCCATTCGATTCCAACAGCAAGAGCACATAAAAAGATCTTAGGCACTACAAATTGACTAAAACCAGATGGATTTTCTTGCCAATGTAACCAATGCACACTAGAGGGGTAGCATAACTGATACTCCATCTGAATTCAATTTAAAGGTAATCACCACCCGTATCTGGCAATATCTAAGACAAATATTTTTTTCCTCTTCTTGGGTCTTCCAGGGAGCTTTTCAGATTCCTCAGTTTCATCTTCGGAAGAGCCTTCAAGCAGCTCAGCAGGAACATCATTAGGGACATTATACTTGGTGATAAAATCCTTGAGAACCCTCGTACTCTCGAAACCAATTGTTTAGAAAGACTGCCCTTGGCTTTACTAATGAAATGGACTTCTGAGCCAAGCAGAAGAGTAGCCACCACTTTGCGAAACATTTTGCGTGAAGGTTCTTGTGAGTATCAGCAGTTAGATTGCTAGTGCATATAAAGCAAACATCGTGGACAATTTCTAGAACAACTACACCCTAAAAGTATAAAAAGATAAAATATAGTATGCATGAATAATTGTTTTGCATAAAATTCATACATTAAAACTTAATAAATGCCATTCTTTTTGTATTAGAATAACACAATCTCATATTTAAATGCAACATACTAGAATAGCTATATGTTTAGCAATCTTCATGGCTAACACACATAAACAAGGAAATAAGAGCCAATAAGAAGGACAGTAAAATACTAAGTCATTTGCAGAATTTGGATATTAAAAGAAAATACTAAGTCTCTCTCTCTCTCTCTATATATATATATATATATATATATATGTTGTACGCAGCATCATATTTCAGATATCTTAAACAAATTACTTTAACACATGTGTTACGTGACTACAGGATAGACCATTAATTTAATCCAAAAACCATGCATCCCAGACGAGAGATGCTTTTCCTATAGCATAAAACTAATTCATATAATAAAATGGCTAGAACTGAACTTGCATTGAAACGAAAAACATGCATACCCTGTAAGCATATTCATTGTCTACTGCATCTTGGAAAATATTTGAGTAGTCAGATGCATCATACAGATAATATTCCACCAGAACGAAAGTTTTCTCTAACTGTTTCTTAAGTCCATATCTGCAGTACTGTCAACAACAGAAGCCCCCAATCTATACATCTGAATCCATCAAAAATGAGGACAACAGTCTTGCTGAAAAGACAACAATCTCCATTGATAAAGCCAATCGCATGGAGAAAACAACAGAAGTGCCATACTGAGAGGAAGACTTGCTCCTACAAAATCAAGCACCGAAATAAGTGATTCAAAATCAGGACATGTATGATCCATAGAAGAAGGGGAACCAAAGCGAGAGTGGCTAAAAAGACCCATTCCATTCTAAAATTCTGCTCTGTCTACGAGTCAACCATAAACTCGTAACAATCTGTAATAATATTCGTTGAATCGAAGATAGTGAGTGCAATATGTAGAATATTTTGTAATCAACTAAAAGCTATTCGGCTTAAAAAGCTAAATATTTTGTAATCAACAGTCAGAGCTGAAGAACTCCACTCTAGAAGAAAAATTGCATCTCCATACCCCCACATCACTCAGGAAAATGAGAAATTAAAGCTTCCTGCATTTGATACTGATGTTTTTGGTCCCCAGGCTACTAAAACTATTCAAGTTTACATGTTTAAGATGAAAACACTGACAAAAATTTGGGCAAAGATAACAATCTTCGAGTTACTGAGTCAACCATTGAAAGGCAAGTCCATGACTAATCTCTTTCATCAAAGCACAAAAGAAACAGAAGAATAAAGAATTCTGGTAAAACGGACCAGACGTCGTGGGAGAAAAGGATGAACCAGAGCACATCAAGCATGATGACGCAGAGGAGAAGCACAACATAGGTTTTGCCGAGGCTCTGACTGCTGCTCTCGATCGCAACAAGTGCAAAAAGGGCCACCACCAAATCCATCACCAAAACGCCATTGTACATTGCCCCAAGAGATCCAACCATAGTGCATCCAATCTGAATCATCGTGTATTACAAAGAAAACAGAATGAAATATAATCGTGAGGGGAATTGGGAAACGGGTAAAACAGATAATATAGGAAATTGTACATGCAATTACGAACGCTAAAGATGAAGAATCATCATGGGGATGTTCCCCCCCCCACCCCCCCCCCCCCCCCAAAAAAAATATAATCTTGTGGAGTATTTTTTTTTTTTTGTAAAAAAGTGGGAAAACTAGTGGCGGTACCTGGATGCAGAGAAGGAAGACGGCAGCGGCTTGAGGAGTGTCATAATTAGGAAGGAAGGCCCTAAACCAGATGCCGCATGCAGATGCCCAACCGCAGAAGCGCATTGTAGGATTAGGAAAAGCATGAGTTGACGAGGGGGGAAAGGCAGTAGAGAGGGCTGCTGCCGGAATGGAAGGTAATCGATGTAGGAAAGGAACACTGCTTGATTCCTCCTCCATTCTCTCATTTCATCTATTATTCCTCTGGAAGTAAGGGAGAGAAGCAAAAGGCGAAAATGAAAAAAGAAAGTGAGGAGGTGCGGCTGTGGCCTGCCGCCTGAGCTCGATTTGGACAAAGGAGGGAGAAAGGTGTTCGTAGCTAGGGGAAAGGGGCTATGCGACGGGGGAAAGGGGTTGTCCGCAGGACTGGGCAGCGGAAGGGGAAGACTGAAGGAGGCAGAGGTCGTAAGGGGGAAGGGGCTGAGGGGAAAGTGAGGCGGTTTTGAAATGGGGAAATTGGCCGAGGGGAAAGGTGTTCAGCGTGGTGAGCGGGAAGACGAAATTTTCAGACGGCATGACTCGACTGTTAATGCCATCTCTGTATTTAGCCGGAGCCCACAGCTTTCCTATTTGTCCTTCTCCCATTGGTGATCGACACCACGCTAACACGCCAGCGCGGTGTCGTATCTACACCCAATAATTTCTCGACTGTTGGGGGCATCAAGAATCAGACAACCATTTGTAAGAGCGTCTCCATATCAACAGCAAACGAATCGAACGTCCACCCTCTTGATCTCATCAAGGTCCGCATGCAACTCCAGGGAGAAGCTCCCGCACATCCGGTCCCGGCGCTCCGCTCTGCTCTCTCCTTTCCTCATGGCTCGGCTGTGATGACCAGTGTGCCATCAATGGTGCCTCCTCCTCCTCCCAAGGTCGGATCTTTATCTGTCGGTCTCCGGAGCTTCCGCACGGAGGGCGTCCCGGCGCTCTTCTTCGGCGTGTCGGCAGCGATGCTGAGGCAGACTCTGTACGCTACCACCAGGATGGGCCTCTACGACATGCTCAAGACCAGGTGGACCAATCCTGACACCCACGGGATCCCGCTCCTCCGAAAGATCGCAGCGGGGCTGATCGCCGGTAGCATAGGCGCCGCGGTGGGGAACCCGGCCGATGTGGCTATGGTAATTGGTAAGGATGCAGGCAGATGGACACCTTCCTGCGGCTAAAAGAAGGAAATCCAAGGGTGTGGGCGACGCGATAGGGAGGATGGTGAGCAGGAGAGTGTGACCGGCCACGTCTGCAGACAACGGACCGCAGACAACGGACAAAAAGTTCCTATCCGTGTCCGGTCCATGGTTTTATGGACTGGCTATTAAATAGCGGACGGACACGGACACGAACACAGACTGACTAATAAATATGGACGTCCGTGAACACCCTAACTGCAACCACGTTGTGGTCTGATGTGGGTTTCGGAGAAGGGCACCAAGTGGCCAGACCCGTTTAATCACTGGACGAAGCCCAGTTTTACTAGTATTTTAAAAATCGGAACGGACCGGCCAGAAAACCAGTTCGGTTCATTGAACCGGGCAGTTTTTTTCGAACCGGCCAATTTTTCTCGGTCCGGATTATATTATTATTATTTTTTTGAAATTTTTTTTGCAGGGATTCAAACCACAGACCCCCCCACCATAAAAAAATAACTTAACCACTTGAACTACACTTATTTTAATGATAATATTATACTCCCTCCGTTCTAAAATACTATGTACATTTGATAAAATTCTTATTTTTATTGGACCATGAAGTCCGCAAAGAAATCATATGACTTTTTCTCCCTCATATCCCGTCCAACTCATATGCTCGTTCACAAACTAAATTCAAGTTAATCCTTCCAAGCCTCCTCCAATTTTTAAAAGAGAAAGTTACATAATTTGGCAAAATATACACAATATTTTGGAACGGAGGGAGTACAAAATATACATTTATCATATATTTATCACTCCTCTCACCTAAACCAGGTCAATCCGGTTTGACCGAGGTCCAACCAAACCGGCCATCAATCTGGTTCGATGGCCAGTCCGGCTTTTAAAACCTTGATAAAAACCTTATGACAATATAAAAAAAAACTTTAGCATTAGAGTTAGCGATAGGGGTGTAAATGAGCTGAGTTGAGTGCCCTCCCAGCTTGGCTCGGGTCGTAAGAAGCTTGTACCCTCCCAGCTCAGGCTTGGCTCATTAATATTTATGTAGCTCGTTAGTTAAACCCTCGAGCTCGAGCTCGAGTGCCTACTACAAGGAAACTCAGCTCATGCTTGAGACACGCTCAAATTTTTATTCCTTTTGATTTTGTAAATTTATTTATTGTATATTTTTATCTCTCTCTCTCTCTCTATATATATATATAAGATAACGAGTCGAGCCCGAGCCAAGTAGCAAGCTTTGTTTGAGCGAGCCAATCTGAGTACTATTGTGCTCGAGCTTGGCTTGTAGTAGGAGGAGCTTAAGGCGAGCCCAATCCTGGTCAAAATTTAAGCTGATCCTAGCTGAGTCAAATCAGCTCGCTAGTTGGCTTGGCCCACTGACACTCTTAGTTAGGGATGCTACCTTGGTCGAGTTTTTATCTGACCCAATCTGACCTTTAATAATCCAAAGTCTCAGTTTGGGGTTTGTACCCCAATAACTGGGTGCCAAGTGTGACAGGCTGAGGTTGGTTTCTGGTTTTAGTGAAAACCCAATCTGACCTTTAATAATCCAAAGTCTCAGTTTGGGGTTTGTACCCGAATAACTGGGTGCCAAGTGTGACAGGCTGAGGTTGGTTTCTGGTTTTAGTGAAACCGTTATAGGAGTATTTTCTTTAAATCAACATTCAGTGGATATAGAAGGTTTTGTTTTAACATTCTTAAGAAATTATTTTGAATTCTACTTCTTTGGAGTCCGAATTTGTAGGAAAGATGAAGAATTTCTACGAGTGATACTCTTGCTTTCTATTTTATATTGTCTCTTTATTATTCTCTACGTTTGGATTGTGTCAAACTCCGGGTTGGATACTTGGATATACATGGAAAAACAACAAGGTGAATTATAGAATTATCGTAAGTAGATATTTTACCTCTATCGTAGCTATTCTTCTTTAATCTATTTTTGTGGGCTATGGATTTTCTCTCGCACATCCTCTTGTGAGCTATGGTTTTCTCCCACATGATATTTTAAGCATTGTTTAAAAACTCAACACTCGGACTCGACTCCAATGACCACTGAGTGGAGTCGACTTGGAGTCTTGATGGAGTCACAATGGAGTCAAACCGGATTCATGGAAAATAAAAACTTCCCATAAATGGCCATCGACCCGGATTGATGGCCGGTCCGGTTGGACCACAGTTAAACCGGATTGACCCGGTGTGGGGTGTGAGGAGTGAAGCCCACCTTGCGTATATGATAAATATAAGGGGCCGTTTGGGGCGTGATTAAAAGCAAAACATCCACACTGTAGCATCCAACTTTTTTCCATATCCAGCTGAAACACCTCAGGACGTGTTTCAGCTAGATGTTGGAAAAAACATGGATGCTACAGTGGACATCCAAAATCCACACTGGATGTTTTGGCTTTATCACGCCCCGAACGGCCCCTAAATTTTATGCAGCATTATCATCAAAATACTAGTAGATCAAGTGGTTAAAGCTTAGGCATTTGTATTCAAGCCTCCCCGATTTGAATCCCCACTAAGAAGGAATATTTAAAAAAAAAAACATTTGAACTCCATGGAGTCAACCGAGTCAGCGAGTTCGACCAGAGTCGGGGAGTCGGCTCGAAAGGAGTCTCCACCCGAGTTTGACTCGGTTTATCAATGAGCCAAGTTGACTTGGGCGAGTCATTAGAGTCAAAACCGAGTTTTTGTTCTATGATTTTAAGTTCATTTGAAAAACTCATGATCTTGATCTTACGGTGGAGCATATATACTTTACGGATCTCAAATTTATGATGTTTTCTTTGTAATGTGCCATGAAGGTTAAATTTATGATGTTTTCTTTTATTCAAATTCTATTGTTGAATTTGTGAAAGATGCATTATATGCTTTTGATTCAAATTGTATTGTCGAGTTGTTATTGCTATTTCATTTCAAAAATATTCTTAAGTCCATAGAAGGTATAATTTCTTGCTTTGAATGTGGATGAAACCATTGAATCAATCCCTAGAGGTGGTAACTTATGTTGTATGTGTACCACTATGTACTATACTAGAAATTATCTAAGTCTATTTTGACTTGTAAGTAGGTATATTATTCAAATTTGCACATTAGAATATAATGCCCAAGATTTACAAAATCATTTTTACATGATGGATATCAAAGATGCAACGGATCCTTAGTTATTTTCCATGTAAGGAAAATAATGCATCTGGAGCATTACTCTGGATTTCCAAAATATTTTCGAAAAAACATCGAAATACATAAATTAAATATTCTTTCCAAATAAAATATGAAAATTTCATGTAACATCTCTGATTTTTGAGGTATGTTTTTTTTTATGTTATGTTTTTTAAAGTAGACACCGGTGGGTCCACATTGTTGTGTCTGGGTCCACTTTAGTGGTTTTTGTGTAACACAATCCGTCGGGCTTTTGGACAAGCAGTGGGGTTTGGGTTGGACTTGGTAATTGTAGGTTGTTAGTCTTTTGGGAAAGACTCCCAACAGTCTAACAAACTAGGATTGCCTGTTGGTTGATAAGGTTCGTGTTTTTCTCGTTTTTCTTCTTTCTTCACATCTCCCACAATTGCATTAAATCTTTCTCTGCTGAATTGGCCATGACGGAGCTCATCGGAGGAGGACCGGACCGAGGATGCAAGGCTGAAGCGAGGGGTTTGGTTCATCTCTTCCAGGTAGGATGCTTTTACACAATATTCATCTCTTTGAATATTTGCAGTTGTGATTATCTACTTTCTTAAAGTTGCAGTTGGCTATTTGGTTTCGGGCACCCTTTGTTGATTTGTTTATGATTGAAAAACTCGATCTTTAAGACCTCTGAAATTCTTTGTTTTGATTACTCATGTTCAGAAAAAGTGTTGTACATTGATTATTGCGATTGCAGACGATCGGGCAATGACAACCTAAATCTTGTCTGGACGCTTTATATGATCCTGAAATAAAATAAAACCAAATACTTTGTTTCCTGTCTTGCTACAAACTCCTATGGAATAGAAGTTTATTGTTTGGTATTTGTTGCTACAGTTCAAATGGTTGATTTAAATGTATTGTTTATGTCTACAAATTCTTAATTCTCTGTTTATTTGTAATGGGAGTTGTCTAAACTGTTTTGTTTATTGGTTTGTCCTCCAAATTTGTTACATAGTGGATATTTCCATTGAAATCTAGTGTTCATTCCTTTTGTGCCTTTGATGTCTCTAAATAAATTCTATTGCTTTTGTGAATTAGCCTTCAAGTCAATCTCTAAGCATGATTGTATGCTACTGTCATCATTGTTATAAATATTTGACATTAAAATATTTACACCCAAGTATTTATATAAATGTACGTCTTACTTGTCTTGTTTCAGCTGATTGCATTTATGATACCTTCCACATGAGAAATCATGCTTACCGTGATAGTTGTAGAAAAATCACACTATTGCTACTCTTGTCTTGATTTTTTTCTATTCGATCTAGACATTGTAACTTTTCGGGTTTCATGTTTTCTTTGATACATATCTGACTGTGATTACTTGTCTCTACAGCACTGTTATTAAATCTTGCACTTGAGTGTCTACTTTAGCCTTTTATATGGGTGACTTCTTATTAATAACATACGTTTCATTATTGTCCAACATTACTGTGATTACTTGTCTTCTGGTAATTTTATTTTTAATACTGATCAGCTAGTGTTTCTAATATCTTACTTTTACTTTCAACAATGTTTGTCTTCCTCATTAATAGCACATGTTCCCTGATCTTTGCATAATTATTGACATGTTGGGAATCATTATTTTGCTCTCTATCTTTGCATGGGATTTAATCTCATTTCTTTGTTATATTATTTGACTTGGAAATGTTTGCAGTACTGGTCTTAGTATGAACAAAGTTTAACATAAGACCTTTCATTAAAAAATTTCATGATTATTTTGGAGTCTTTTCTCTTCTGACTGATATTGTATGAGTGAGTCAGTTGTGCTTATTATTTTAGCCATAGCCGCACTTAGACCCTTTGCGGTCTCCACAGTGTGAGCCTTTGGTCCCTAGCCCTTTCTAAGCACTCGCGCGCATACTTAGATTTTTGGGCATCGTGGAAGGCCCATCAACCTCCGGCAATCTTCGGATCCATGAGCACAATGGTACCGATGTCCTTAGACCCATGGCAGATCCTAGTGGATCTCTAGAGGCATTGTTTGCTATCTCATTGACAACTCTTTTGAGCATAGGTTTGTTCATTCCTAACATTTGATCTACTTATTTCATGTGAATGAGTCTGATTATCTTTGCCTTTGAGTCAATTTCTTCTTATGGCTAGAGTTGATTTGCTTTTATAATTTGAGTTACATGTTGAGTAAATATCCATCTTGTTGACATATTCGTGTTATTGTGATTGGCGTTTATGTCTCTTGTATATCAACTTGGAACTTATGTGATACTCACGCATCCTTTGATGAAGGTCATGTGGCAGATTCAAAATAGAGTATAGCAAGTTAGCTATGAATGCAGTGGAGTAGCTCGTAGCCTTTAGTTACTTATATTTTTGTTTTTTTTTATGAATTAATATATTAAGGCTCTGGTGACCCAAATAACTATTTATGTTATTTTCATTAGGTTGATTTATTTACGAATAGCTTATCCTAGTTATTCAATATCACATCCCTTTTCATTATTTGTCTTGATGAATAATTGTGCAATTGATGGTTTATAAGTGATACTTCAAGTTTTCAATAGAAATATATTTATATTCGTTGTGTTTGGAAATATGGAGCATTAATTTTTCAAATCCGCTAAAGTATGTGCAACAGTACAATCCTCTCTCAGTCATACAATAAGTTCAATAATGCAAGTTCTCTCACAAGCTTACAATAAAAGAATGAAAGCTAGGAAATATACTTGATAAATTAAGGGCGTTCCTTTCCACACATCCTTTCCTTGCTCCTACAAAACTGGAAAATTGGTGCAACTGAGTATTTTCACATACCCAGTAGAACAACGACACAATACCGTAGTTGATTTTGGTGATATTATAATAATATCAACATTAATACTACAACCATGCATACAATAATTAGATCCAAACATCCTACGCACATTATTACTCCTCAATACCACTTGTCGCTGGGTCTACTTTCCTAGATTTTTTCTACGTATTCTACAATTGTTCTATTCTTCATAGAGGTTTTTTAGATTCGTTATCTACCCCTATGCTATACTTTCTACTAGATGTCTCTATTCTTCTTTTTTCTTTTGGCTCTAGTTCACCACATAACTGGAAGTCCCGAAGGGAATTCATGGTCCCACCAGTTTGAGTTGGAGACGCCATGAACTTCGCTATAACTCTGCATTCATTCTTCATCTCTTGTGGATCGAATCCCTCAAGACCAACCTTGATACAACGCTTTGTGCCTTCTATCTGACATAGTTGCTCTTGTAGCATGGGGCACTCTTTATTTTTTTTCTTGATTTCCTTTAGTGTGGATCTTCCTCAATTCTCACATGTGGAACCTAAGGGATCGACACTGTTGGTCCATCTCACATGTTACTACATGTTTTTCATTCTTTCTTTGTGACCTAATTATTATTAAGCCACTTAGTCATTGAGATGTGTAGTTTTCTACATGTCATCTCATTTCCCTCGACTTTCAGTGGTCCTCTAACCTATAGCGTATCTAGCGTACAATGTTCTTCTCTCCTACTTAGGATTACTTAGCAATCATTGAATATTACAACATACATATTCTTTACCTTTCATTTCAATCTTGGCACTAATGTTCACAAGGATAAAGTTTCTTCTTAGTACTTATTACTAGTAGGGCCTTAATTACAAGCCCACTGATTAATGCTCCAGGGATCCACATATGAAGTTCATATACTTCACTATCTACAGTTCACTGACAACTACTCTCTGACAAATCAATTGTTGTTGAGTCTACAGTTTGTACTTAGCCTGAAAAGGCAAGTCCAATGGACAAACCATAACAATTCCTTCATTCATATCATTCACTACTCTTTTTTGTGGTCCAAAGAGAATTCATTACTAATTGAAAAACATACACACATCTATAAATTAATTGCAATCTCTGTTGGATCACTGACAACTCTTCTACGACATGTCTCTTATCGTTGATGAGTTGTAGCTGACTCTACAACATACTTATGGTATGCCAATTTCTTCAAACGTGCTTTAAGAATTTAATTTCTTCTAAATTATGTTCACTACAAGGTATAACATACATTCATACATAACAAACTATTCCATGCAAGCAATACCATTCACAAATCAACCAATTCACACCAAACATGATATTTCTGATCTACACATGAAATATGCATTTTATTATCTCCTAAACTTACTGTTTGATTAGAATTAGTGCTACTTTAATATAGTTTTTGGTTTTTGTAGGAAACAAGAGTAACACACAGAAATGAGGTAAAAATTGACTTTAATGGTTAAATATTTATAACTTCGTGTGTATATCTCTGATTGGACTGATTCAAACTTCATGTTAAAGTTCAAAAAGTCAGCTTTCCAACGCCATCGACAGCGCACAATTCAGAGTTTGGAGCAGAAAGTTATAACCATTAGAAATTCATAAACAGTAACTACGATCGATTCGCAATTCAACGCGATCGATCGCCTGAGCAGCAAATCAGTGTTATTGAAGGAAACGATCGATCGGAACTAAAAACGATCGATCGTATCTACTGGAGGTGATTGGAATCATATGGCATCGATCACCACAATGATCGATCGGCAGAAAATAACGAAGGAAATAGTGCTCGATCGTAAAGCGATCGATCGGAAATACGGAGCGATCAATCGCCGTGTGCGGTAAACTGAAATAAGACATATTTTGAATTGAATTTCGAAGGGAACATCGTGATTTCTCTTCAAACATATAAATAGCCCTTAAGGGAGAATATTTTGGGCTATCTTGGTGATCACCTTTGAGCTATATTTGAGGCTAGAGAGGATCAAGAGAAGGAGTCTTTTGGAGCAAAAAAGAAGAAGGATTCATGATGATGGATTTACATAAACAGGCTTCTCTTTTCTTTCTTTCTATGTGTAACTAAACTTTTATTCAATGCTAGACGAAGCCCTAGATGTGTACTGCTACTCTTGTTAGTTTAATTATATACAGTTGATATGATTCATGCTCAATTCTATTCCATGAGTTTCTTTTGAGGGCTTGACCATAAGCTTGATTGATATGAATGAAATTAGATCTTTTTAATTCTAGTGTCTAGCTAAAAATAGGCTGGTGTTAATTCTATGCCTGACCAAGGATAGGATCATCAGCCTAAATAATAATTCTATGCCCGACCAAGGATAGAATTAGCTACAATAATTTATAATGGATGAACTCTCGTGTCCGACCAAGAACGTGAGTGGATTCATTGTGATTTGTGTGTGTGACCATGGACACAAGTTACCATATCATATTAACTTATGTTTAATAATAATTAAGAGTAGTAATTACATGTCTAGTGATAGATTATTTGCCTTGATATTCTCCATATTGATTGAATACCAGTAATTTATTTAAAAGTTCATTGCTTTCTTAGTCTAGAATCAACATTGCTGCTTTCTTTTGAATTTTGTAAAATATTAAACCATCCCTGAGGTTCGACAACCCTTTCTATACTCGCCGCAGTACAATTGCCTTGCGCACTTGCATAGGTTTTATATTTTAAACGATCAACTTCTATGCTAAAGACTTGTACGCATGCAATTACTACCCATATTTGTCATATCATACATAGCACAAGTAGTTTGTGATCCACGACGTGATTACTTATTAATTAGTTGAGATCAGTGTTTTAAAACCCGGTTCGGTCATTGTCCCGGTTTGATGACCGGGTCGGGCCAACTGGTTTGACCCGGTGGGTCGACCCGCTCCCTCTCCCCCTCTCCCCCTCTCTGTTTTTATCCCCTTGGCCCCGGCGATGGCCCCTCCCCCCCCCCCCCCCCCCCCGACGACGGCTCTCCCTCCCCACTCTCTGTTTTTCTTCCCCCTGCGCCCCGGTTCTACCCCACCTCCCCCTGGCGCCCCGGTGACGACCCCCCTCCCCTCGGCGACCCCTCTCCCTCCCCCCAGACGACCCTATTTTTCTCCCCCCAGTGTCCTGGCGACGACCCCTCTACCCCTTGGCACCGGCGACCCCTCTCCCTCCCTCCTCTATTTTTCTCACCCCCGGCGCTGCTCCCCCTCCCCTCGGTGACCCCCCCTCTCCCTCCTCCCTCTCTGTTTTTCTTCCCCCTGCGCCCCGGTTCTACCCCACCTCCCCCTGGCGCCCTGGTGACGACCCCCCTCCCCTCGGCGACCCCTCTCCCTCCCCCCAGACGACCCTATTTTTCTCCCCCCAGTGTCCTGGCGACGACCCCTCTACCCCTTAGCACCGGTGACCCCTCTCCCTCCCTCTGTTTTTCTCACCCCCGGCGCTGCTCCCCCTCCCCTCGGTGACCCCCCCTCTCCCTCCTCCCTCTCTGTTTTAAAACCCAATTGGCCCGTGCCGGCCGGTTTGCGGGTCAATCCGGCCGGGTCGCGAATGACCTTGCCGGGTCTTCAACCCGCTGCAGCCCCGCCGTTCCATCCCGAAAAAGGAACCGGGTCCGGTTCAACCGGCCGGGCCGAAACAAGTTTTAAAACATGGGTTGAGATTGAATGTCCTACCTTGACTTTGACATCAATTTTCCCTCTTTTCTCCTTCCAAGTGCTTATTGGACTTCCTTGGACTCCCCTAGGCTTCTTTGACATCTAGGGTTTCTCATTGAGTCACTAGTCATCTATTTATATCGTTCCCAAACTGTGAGATCACTCCCAATTGGAAAAAAATATGGTTTCCAATTATAGATCGATTCTGCATATTTATTGACAAGTCACCCTATGACAAGTCACTTGTGGTAGAACACTTGTCGTTGGGTCTACTTTCCGAATTTCTCAATTTCTCCATTTATCAAATTTGCTCCCCATCAATGTTATTCCAATTTAGGTTATTACAAAGGATATGATATGTTGATCATATACTCGTACGAAATATTCTAGCATGTATATCATGTTCATAAACTTTGATTAGAAATTGTTCACCTGCTTGTTGATGGTTGTTCATGTACTTCTATGACGTTGTTGTTCATAAGTTTCAATTAAATGTTGTCCATATAATGTTACTTATGTATGCCCCTGTTGAGACAACATGGAGTGCAGCTGCCGAAAGGCCCCCGTTTTCCACAACCGTTATTTTTTTAGCCCATTTAATATTACCCAATTTTCCATCACCCCTTTTTAGTTTCACCGTCTCTCACGATAATTCTCATGTTGGCATAACATGAAACGTAAGTACCCCCATTTCGAACTGCCTTATTTCCTATAACCCACATTTTCGGTATCCCCATTTCTGGCAACTCCATTTTTTACCCTTATTTACTGTTATTGCACACGTCTTATTTTAGCTCTATTTTCCACTACCCCTTTTTCTTGTTACTTTGATTTTTCAGAACCTTTTTTTCCATAATCCCTTTTGATCGAAGAGTTCCAATGGTGCTATGGTGGAATTATGTGGGTAGTCCAAAGATGGACCATAAGAGACATGAACGAAGACAATAAATTCAAATTGCCATGTATAAATTTAAACATAATCTCATCTTTATTTTTGTAAATTTATTTATAAATTTGTAGCCATTTGAATAACATGTTCAATAGGAGCAAATGTTTCTACATGATCTTTTCTGAAAAAAATGTTAAAAAATTATATTTCAATGGTCAAAAAGTCATTTAAAAAAATGTATAGTATAAAATTTGAACTGAAGCTAGAATTATATTGTATTGCCAAAAACATTTAAGTTTTTCACAATTACAGATTTGTGAAGAACATAATCTACTCTTTCACTTAGCTGTTACATCATGTATCTGAAAACTAATTGCTTCTGAACCATCTAGGTTTGGAAACATATTTGTGCTCCACATGACCACCATAGCCGCTCCTTCCCAAGTTTCCAACGAAATCAGGTTGTCATCTCTATTATAATTTTCATCACACATTCTTTTCTTTGCGCAGTTTTTGCTTCCTTTATGGAACACAAAAGAGAGGGTAAAAGAAGTCTCTTGGATGATAGTTCCCACTTTTGAGCCCAACTTGCAAACTTCTGCATTTCTTCACAATATATTCAGCAACAACTGCTTAGCGATAGAGTAAGGCGTGCTCCAGCTAATACTCCAAAGGCTGACATTGCTCACCATCTGTTGTGAACGCCAGCCAGGCCCAGTGTGGGGACGTCAGCAGCAGCTATCATGCCATGCATTACTCCATTAGGATATTTGATTATTGTGTATCTTATTGTAATCAGACCCGTTTAGGCTAATTATTAGGTAACGGGCTGATAGAGAATAATCAGTGCCAATTAGTGGCCCATCAGTAAGCCACGATCTGGCCTACCATCTTGGGAAGCGCGCCCTCTTTATAAAGGGGTCGTCTTCCTCATTCTAGGGTATGGAATAACAAAGTTGTCTTTTTTTTTCTAGCCTTCTCCTTTCTCTTTTCTTTTTTTATTATGGCGTTTGATTTTGTTCGTGTTCCCTGAACACAACATTGGTATCAGAGCCCAAGTTCCTCGCCGTGGATGTATACAACAACAAGATCTGGCATTTGCTTGCAACCGCCGGTTTTCCCTGGGCTGACCGCATCCAGTTTTGCCGCCTCAAGTCTTCCTCCGGCGAGTGGCTCCTACGACCTGCAGGCGTTGGCTAGCCCTCCTTCTCCTCATGACTTGATAAAGTCCTCAGTCGGCCGGACAACCACGTTGGCGCTGCCCTCCGCCACGCCCACTCCCTCGGCCGCTCCCTCAAGTCCTTCATCCCCGCCGTCAACCTCCAGATCCCCAGTCGCGACTGCCACAATGCCATCTTCTGCTTTGCCTTTCCGCCGGCTCCCTCCTCTACCGCTTCGTCCACGGAGACGACGCCTTTAGAAAGGGCCGCTTCAAGATCGTCAACCGCATTGTGCGGGATTCTTCCTCTCGATGGGACTTCCTCATCTTCCCTTTTCGATGGGTCATCCTCCTCATCACCGCCTACTGCCGCATGGCCCCCACAGCCGCCACGGGTTCCCTCTCCACTTCCATCTCCACCGCCGACTCCATGCTCCTTGCCCACGAGACCAAAGCCCCAACCTTTGGAGCCGGTGTCGTCAACCACCAGTCCATCCGCCAGTTGCAAGCCGTCCTTGCGATTCTCATCATCGATTCCATCGACGACGGCCACTGGGATTTCCTCACCCCCGACGAGCATCACTTCACCTTCCACGACCCCAAGGCACCATGGCGTCCCCAACCCTGCAAGGGGGACCTCTATGCCACCTCCTCCATCGGGCTTCCAGACTGGGTGGACGATCTGGCACCAGAGCTTGGGTGGATGATGCAGAGGTCGAGCTGGGTCGGCTTCATGGCCGTCTGCGACGACGAGCGGGAGGTAGCCAGGATCGGCCGGTGGAAGATCGTCATCTCACTGAGGGGGACGACGACCTATCTTGAGTGGGCCGAAAATGCGCAAGCCCATCTTGTGGCAATGTCGGATTGTAATGGACCGGAGGGAATAGCAGCCCAGCCCAACATGGCGTGCGGATTCTGGAGCTTGTACAAGACCCGCAGGGCCCATGTCCAAAGCCTGTCCGAGTCCAAGATTCCATCTTTTGGAGCGGGTGCCACCATCCTCAAGCCGATCCGATCCAAGGGCTTCTGCCGCTTCGGCGTCGCCCATCTCGGTTCCCACCGAGTCCGTCACGACCTCCGCCATCAGCCTCACGGCCCCTCCAGGGCGCCATCACACAGATGGTGCCATCTGCAAGGCCGCCCGCGAGGAGATCGTTGCCTCTCCAACCTCCACCGCCGCCGACACCTCCTCTGGATCAACCACTTCAAGAACGATGCCTGAAAAGCTCGCCTTTACCTACAAGGCGGAGCCTTTCTCCACCTCCAGACCCTCCGTCGTTCCCTCCAAGCCGCTCATAGTTTCGTCTCCTCCTTCGGCCCCAGCCGCCGCCATAGTCTTCGCCAGCGGTTATGATTCTATATTTGGCACTGTCTTCCTCAAGACCAGCCGGTCCATGGGCGGCTACCAACTCAGCACTACCCAATTCGGCCTCGACCGAACTGACACCGCCGTCTTCCTTCGCCTCGGCATCACCCACCTCGGCTTCTGCCGCGACCTTAGCCACCATGGCTTTCGCACGGTTTCTGCCCTCGCCACCTTGGCCGCCCCTGTCGCTGCTACCATCGCCCCGGCAGTCTCTATGCCCCAGCTGCCTCTACTCTGCCGCATCCCTCCTTGAATCGAGAACCCGACCGGCGGCGTCTCTTCCATCCCTCCTCACGCTGAGAGCCCGCCCGATGATGTCTCGTCCAAGGGATTCCTCCTCTTCTGCACGCTTGAGTATGCCATCGTTGCGGCCGCGTCTATCGAGATGTTTGCCGATGGTTCCCACATCCTTTCTTGGTCGCATTGAGGACAATGCGATAGCGGAGCGTGGTGGATTGTTGTGAACGCCCGCCAGGCCCAGTGTGGGGACATCAGCAACAGCCATCATGCCATGCATTACTCCATTAGGATATTTGATTATTGCATATCTTATTGTAATCAGACCCATTTAGGCTGATTGTTAGGTAACAGGCTGATAGAGAATAATCAGTGCCAATTAGTGGCCCATCGTCTTCCTCGTTCTAGGGTATGGAATAACAAAGTTGTCTTTTTTTTTTCTAGCCTTCTTCTCCTTTCTCTTTCCTTTTTTCATTATGGCGTTTGATTTCTTTCGTGTTCCCTACGGGAACACAACACCATCTTACTATATACTCTCTCCGTTCCAAAATACTGTTTACATTTAGAAATTTTTTCTGTTCCAAAATACCATGTACATTTTGGCTACTCACTACTCATGGGACTTCCTTTTTCCCTCTTCTCTCCCTTCTTTTCCTTTTTCCTCGTATGAAGAAACTGAGTTCAGGTCGATGTCGGGTTGTTGTGCCCCTTTTCCGAGAGGGGCTTCAACTGTCAGGGCAACAACCTGAAGGATCGGGCCTACCATATGTGGCGGTGGCAGCCGAGAGGGGCATGTTAGAAGGGAAGGGCAGGATGTGGGGTCCACGTTGTGCTTCTGTCCTTAGGTCATGTGACTTTTGTATGAATGTCACAACCCATTAAAAACAAGATTTTTGTGAAATGTACCCAATAATTTGGAACAGAGGGATATACTCAACAGGCGGAAACTTGATGCAAACATCGAAGGCCAAAATTAACACTCACATTTTTTAAGAATCAAGTACTATATTACTCGTTTTAAATTATAACCGACTGAAATATGTCCAGTCAAAGGGTGAGAACAAACTAGTAAAATTGAGTCTATACTCTCATAAAAGGTCAGTTTTGTAATGGGATTTACTCAACATGCCAATATTGCTTGGAGTTGCATAAGCACATAAGTCGCATTCTAAAAAGGGGAAATTATATAATTAATCATCGAAAAAAATTACAAAAATAATGCACTGTACAAAATAATTGCATAATAGGGTATCTGACAAGCCACGCAGGCGCATTTAAAAAAAAAAACGACCCGAAAGAACCGACGCCTCACATTTACCTTATATCGTTCGGGCTCGGGCTCGGGCTCGGGCTCAACTCATTTTTGTCTCCAACGACTCCAGTGCTTTACCTCCGCCTCCCCGCGCTCGGCCCGACCACCACCTCACATCGCCTCGGCGGCGACTCCATCTTCACCGTCCTCCCCGCGCTCGCCCTCGGTGGTGACGTCATCACCACCGTCTCGGCCAGCTCCACCTCCCCGTCCTCGCCAGGCCATTGTCTCAGCTCACCTCCTCACCCCGGCCACCTCCTTGCCCTGTCGCTCGCCTCTTTATAAGTAATATATATGTTTAATATATGTTAAAAATATGTATGAATGTAGCTGCTGCATCGTATGAAATTGATTTTGCCATAGTTATGTAGTATTTGATAGTGTTTGTTAATTGTTTTGTGAGAAAAGATGGCGGGAGAAATGGTTCCATTTGTGCTAATGTATGGTGTTAGAATTGATAGAGGTGAATACAAAGCGGTGAAAGTGTAGGATTATTTATTAATAAGCCAAGTACTTACAAGGAACTAGAGATGCAAGTGGTAACCAAATTGGATGGGACCAAAGATTGTGGAAAATTCATATGAAGTACAAGATGGCTGCTTTTGGAACAAGGACTACCGTAATACCAATTGATGATGACAATTCTATGCAACAAATGCTCTATTTTGCGCCTCGTGTGTTTAGCTTCGAGCTATTTGTAGAAAAAGAGGCGTGCATGCCTAGGTTTGCAATGATGGCGAAGGCGGAAGTAGGAGTGCTCGCATAATTAGGTCGAGTGAAAATTCCAGAGGAAGGCTTGTGGAAGATAATGAAGAAGATGATATGTCTATATCACTAGCATGCAACGAACCCCCAACTTTCGCCTAGTTGGAGGTTAGTTTATTTAAAAAATGTAGTTTAACCATTCAACTTACGATTAAAGGAATGTTAGTTTGTTTTGAATAATTTAGGCACACATCTCATGCTCATGATGCGATGAATCTTGGCATAGCACGAGGTGGGGAATGGTTTGGCACACAAACATCATTTCATAACCCCTATACTTACACTGGTTCCAGTGGTCGGCAAGAGGGAAATGTGAATGATGACGAAGATGAATGGGAGAATGAGGATGAGGATGGGGTCAATGATGAGCAGGAGCCTAATTCGCCAGCTTATGATGTTGAAGACGTACGAGGAGAGGATAGTGTACAAGAGATGGTTGATAATGAGGGAGATGAATTGGTGGACATCGTAATTGCTATGGATAACTTGGATGATTTTGAGGATGAGTTGCCATATGAGGAGGAGCCCCCATGGGCACGACTAACAAATGATGAAATAGATGGAGCAATTAATCAGGGTTTGCATGAGGAGACATATCATGAGAAAGCAATATATGTGGGGCAAATATTCCCGAATAAAGATGAATTTGTACAAGCATTGAGGGTGTTTTCAATAGCGCATGATGTTCGATATAAAGTGTTGCGTACAAGTCTGACACAGTACACAATAAAATGTCAATACCCTGCCTGCCCATGGAGAGTACATGCATCATTGATGAAGGGGATGAATCATTTTAAAGTCAAGACGTATGGTGGCGAACACACTTGTAAAAATGCTCAGCTAGACACTGGTCATAGACAATGTAGTGCAGCATTTGTTTGTCGGCATATATTACCCTCTATTAGAGCAGAAGTGGATATCCCACTAGTGGTTATTCAAGAGAGGATTAAGGCGGCATTTCATGTGGATATTTCATTCACAAAAGCATCAAAGGCAAGGAATTTGGCCATCAAAGCAGTGTATGGTGATTGGGTTGAGTCCTATCGATTGTTGCCAATGTACTTGGAGGCAATAGTTAATGCCAATCCGGGAACCATTTGGAAATAAGGTATGAATAGTGCTCTTGGAACAGAAGGTTCTATTAATAGTACCATAGATTGTGACTCCTCAGATATAGAAGAAGGTTTAAAACTGGGTTCTATTAATGCGCTCACTTCTTCTTTAATTTCTACACCCTCTTGATCATTATGTAAAACACACTCAAGCTCATTGTCAAACCTTTGGGCATTCTGAAGGGATGTAATATCATAGTCAGGGGAAAAATAGATCCCTTTATTAGAAAATTGGCCCTTCGAATATTGGAGCTCGACAGGTAAAATGCATTCTTCGTTCATATTCATGGCCTGTGCCAGTTGTTCTAATTGTATTTCAACATTGGAAAGAGCCTGTGTGTGGGAATGGACAAGCTGAGCATGGGATTTTTGGCCTGTTTTCATCTCCGTTAGGGTGGCTAGTATATGGCTCATCTGATCTTCTAAGGATGATTGGCTAAACTGAGGAGTAGAGGCTGGTTGGTAAGGCAGTTGTTGGCTTAGAAAACCTTGTCTAGGGGCCTCATGAAGAGTAGGCCTAGGGTTAGGTTGCTCCCAAGGGGAAATAGGATGATCCTCCCACCTATGAAGACCTTGGGCCAAATTCACATAATTCTTATAAAATCAGGGTACTCATGGGCCAAAGGGCACTCCACTGGGGTATGAATAGGACTTAAACAGAGGGCACATTATTCCGACATATAAGGAGTTGTGTATTGTAGGGAAGATATGCCACTCCTAAAATTAGAGTGACTTTCCCACCCACGGCTGTAAGTATCAGCATATAAGGGTCATGGATGGTAGGGTACTTCATAGGGTGGGGGATTAAGTGTGTGTGAAGAACAATAATCATTAAAGCTCCTATATGGGTTCTCATGGCTAAATCTATAGAATGAAGAAGACATTTATTCACCATGCATTCATCAACATCCGAACCACAATATCACACATCTACAAATCGAATAAACAACCCTAGATATCCACAACTAGTAATCAGCAGCCCTAGATATCAATAACTAACAGTCTTAATAGCCACAACTAGCACAACATGCAGTCATAGAAAGAAAAGAAAACACCAAACACACAAATTAATCTAAAAAGATAAGGATAAGAGAGTGCAAACAAGGGGAAGGGGTGGCCTTTCCACGTTGGCGAGAATTCCACGTCCTCTCTTAACCTTGCAAAAGAAAGCAAAACACAAATTAAGCTACTGACGAATAATCTAAGTTAAGACTCACTAAACTTCTTTAAAACTAATTATGCTAAGAATCTGGTAAATTATTAGCTTCCGTCCCCGGCAACGGCGCAAAAAACATGATCGTTTAAATATAAAACCCTTGCAAGTGCACAAGGCAATTGTACTACAGTGAGTACTAAAACGGTTGTCGAACCTCAGGGACGGATGAATGATTTAACAAATTCAAGTGAAAGAAAAGTTTAACTAATATGGAGAAGTACCAAGGCTTCGAATCCACCACACAATAGACCAGCTTATCGTCTCTCTCGTTTGAATAAATTCCTAATTGGCTAGCATATTCCTCTCGGACATATATTTGTCAATTCAAAATGTAGTGCTCTCCTCTCGGACGTAGCACATAAATCAATTAAAATATGGAACTGTGATCTATCTCTCTCGAGCATAAATTAATGAAACCTTATTCCTTTATAACACCGCAGTCTCCTTACGTTCCTCTCGGACACGCAAGTATTCCTCGGATTAAAACTAACAAGAATTCACTCTAGCCTCTCTCGAGCAATATAATATACCTCAATAAATTAACAATGATTCTATAATAAGATCCATACACCAATTAAGGTAGAAGTTAAGATTAAGATAAAAGAAAATGATACAACCAATTTACTCGGGTTTCATCTACACCTTGGACGCGAATTTAGCCAGCCATCAGATGAGGAGAACATTGCTTATCTTTTGGAGTCATTGTGCACTATTCACTGAAAATTACTGCTCAAAATCACTATAGCACCACTGTAGCAAATTACTGTTCACGCGCAGGGGCACTATTCATTATCTTCTCCAATGAGCAGGGGTACTGTAGCAAACGCCAGTTACTGTAGCATTCGGAATTCAGCCCAAAAATCGCAGCTTTCTTCCCTCCTCCGGCCGCTCCTCCTCTCTCTCTCTCTCTTCCGGCCGAAACCCCGCCGAAATTCGGCAGAACAGCAGTGGAAAGATCTGGTTTTTCCCGACCGAAACCGTCAAGTTTTTGTCTCTTTTAAGCTCTTCTTTTCTCTCCGTTTTTCCTCTGTTTTTATAGACCTCAGCCGATTCCTAATCCAAGAAGTAAGCCATCCCAATTTGGACTCCAATTCTGGCCTTAATCTATTCCTAATCCAAGTTGAAATCGAATCGGAACCCATGTTTCTAATTTTAGCATGAATATATTTTTCTTCCGATTGAAAATGGCTGCCGATCTTTTCCACTCGTCGAGCCTCGCCCCTCCGCCGGCCATCACCGCCGGGCTCTGTCGTGCTTCTGCCGTCGCCTTTGCCGCCGCCGGTAGGCTCGCCCATGGCTCCTTCGCCGGCGTTCGAGCAGAGCTCGAAGGCCTCTATTCTGAACGAAAGGCCCGAGCCACTTGGGCCGGGTTTCTTTCTTTTTCTTTTTTTTTTAACTGAACCGAACCGGACAAGAACAGAACCGGTTCAGTTCATTTTTCTTTTCTTCTTCTTTTTTCTTTATTAAACTAAAACCCGTCGTATTGATCTCCTCCATCCAATCTCATCTCGACAGTCCTTTTGTTTAATCGTGTATCTTTCGCATGCTATATTTCCAATGATCATAACTTTTTGTTCAGAACTCCGAATTGCGCACATTCAGTGGCGTTGGAAAGCTGACTTCAGATACTTTAATATGAAGCTTAAATCAGTTCCATCAGAGATATGTATTCGAAGTAATAAATATTCGATCATTAGAGTCGCGTTTCATCCCATTTCTGCGTCTTACTCTTGTTTCCTACAAAAACCAAAAACTATATTAAAGTAGTAGTAATTCTAATCTAACACCAGCATAAACATAAGTTTAAGAGATAATAAAATGCATATTTCATGTATAGATCAGCATACTATTCGGAGTTTACAAAGATTGCGTACCGCTTGCTAGAATGGCCGGTCACAGCACTGGTTGGCACTTTCAAGCACGGCCTGAAACCGGAGATAGCGGACGAAATGCGGCATTTTCCTTGTCAGACGATGAGGGATGTGGTGCGTCACGCCCGTATTGAAGAGGAGAAGCTGGCCAGACAAAGGAGGGGGGGACATGGGAGTTTTCCAGCCAGCCCCCTTGCTAGCCCAGTGCTGGGGTCACTGCCGTCTCCTGCTCCAAATTCTAGTCGACCTACGACGAATGGCTTTGTTGTTTCCTCTGTTCGGCGACTTACAACCGCTCAGATGGAGGAGCGTCGTGCCAAGGGGCTATGTTACAGGTGTGATGAAAAGTTTGTTCCTGGGCACAGGTGCGCAGTACGGGGAAGTTTACTCATAGAAGAAGTCGACGAGGATGTTTCTTTCCAGCACGAGGAGATGACCCCAGAGTACCCTAACGTGCAACCTGAGATCTCCGTGCACGCCTACTCAGGGACCTTTACCCCACACACCATGAGGGTAAAGGGACTCCTCAAGCGACAGGAGGTGGCGGTATTGATTGACAGTGGGTCGACACACAATTTTATCAACGACAAGGTTGCACAGCGATTGGGTTGCTATTGTCCGATGCCAAGCCTTTTGACGTGCTTATTGGGGACAGCAAACATCTCCGAAGTTCAGGGGTCTGCGCCCAAGCTGCCCTTACTATCCAAGGCCACACTTTCATCACAGACTTGTTTCTGCTACCCACAAAGGGGGCAGATGTGGTTCTAGGGGTCCAATAGCTGCAGGACCTCGAATGTGGTCTGGAACTTTAAGGACCTCATTATGGATTTCGAGGTGCACGGACAGCGGGTTCGCCTCCAAGGAGCCCAACCAGGTGCTTTGCATATGGGCCAAACTATGGGGTCATTCTTCAAGTTCGCGCTCCAAGGGCTCTTGTTGCAGCAACGGGCAGTGGTAGATGTTGAAGAGACTGACATACCGGAGGACTTGCGTTCTTTACTAGATGATCATGCAGACATATTCTCGGAGCCAACCGGCCTACCCCCTGCCCGATCACATGATCATGCCATTCCACTCCTACCTAATGCTGCGTTGGCCAATGTGCGACCATACCGCTACCCTCATATCCAGAAAGCGGAGATTGAGCGCCTGGTGCACGACATGCAGTCCTGTATTATTCAGCCCAGCAACAGCTCCTTCTCCTCGCCGGTTCTACTGGTCTGAAAGAAGGATGGGTCATGGCGATTTTGTGTTGGCTACCGCGCCTTGAACTCTATCACAGTCAAAGACAAGTACCCAATACCAGTTATAGAGGAGCTGCTGGATGAACTGGCCGGTGCCACGGTGTTTAGCAAACTCGATTTGCGTGCAGGATATCATCAAATCCGTATGACACCGTCGGATGTCCAAAAAACTGCATTCCGGACACATGACGGTCACTTCGAGTTTTTGGTCATGCCCTTCGGCCTGACGAATGCTCCTGCTACCTTCCAAAGTCTCATGAATGACTTGTTCCGGCCATTCCTCAGATAGTTCGTCCTGGTTTTCTTCAATGACATCCTCATATACAACCAGTCTTGGGACGCACACTTAGAACATTTGCGGTCAGTTTTCTCTATTTTACGGACTCATTCCTTATTTCTTAAACGGTCGAAGTGTTCCTTTGGTAGCAGACAGGTGGAGTACTTGGGTCATATCATTTCGCACGAGGGCGTTTCCACTGACCCCTCGAAGGTAGCTGTCATGCTGTCCTGGCCGGCACCCACCTGTGTCAAGGGTCTCTGCGGCTTTCTGGGGCTGACAAGGTATTACCGCAGATTCATCAGCCAGTATGGGATTATTGCCAGCCCACTGATCGCATTACTCAAAAAGGGGGTCTTTGCTTGGACAGAAGATGCGCATAAGGCTTTTGAGCATCTGAAACAGGCTATGGTTACTGCACCTGTTTTGGCCTTGCCAGATTTCACTCTTCCCTTTGTGGTGGAAACGGATGCATCGGATATAGGCATGGGGGCAGTCCTCTTGCAGAACGAACGCCCGGTGGCCTTCTTCAGCAAATCTCTCGCCGGCCGCTCTTTGACACTTTCGGCCTATGAGAGGGAAATGCTGGCCATTGTTCATTCAGTAACCAAGTGGCGTCCTTATTTGTTGGGTCGACGTTTCATTATCCATTCCGACCATCAACCATTGAAGTATTTTCTTGAGCAACGAGTTTCTACACCAGCACAGCAGCGCTAGGTCAGCAAGCTTCTAGGGTATGATTATGAGATCGTCTACAAGAAAGGGTCTGAGAATACTGTCGCAGATGCTCTTTCACGGCGCTCGACAGAGGGTGTCTGTATGGCTATGACCGGGCCGACCTGCCCCTTCCTTCCCGATCTGTGTGGCACCTATACTGAGGACCCCGCCACTAGCCAGTTGATCGAACGTCTCCACGGGCATCAATTGGATGATCCTTCCTTCACTTGGCACGGTGACACTTTATTCTGGAAAGGGAAGCTGTGGGTGCCTAACAGCATGGACTTGCGTCGGCTTGTTCTTTCACATTTTCATGACACACTCATGGTGGGACATGAGGGTACCTTCCGGACCTACAAACGGGTGAGCCAGAGTTTCCTATGGCCTGGAGTAAGGAAGGACGTTCAACAGTATGTGGCTGCTTGTGACACTTGCCAGCGCGCCAAGCCTGTCACTACCTCTCCCCAGGGTCTTCTTCAACCCCTTCCCATTCCGGATCAGATATGGGAGGATATCTCTATGGACTTTGTGGAAGCCTTGCTCGCGGTCCAAGGAAAGTCGGTCATTCTTGTGGTGGTGGACCGGCTCTCCAAATATGCTCATTTTTGTGCTTTGAGCCATCCTTTTACAGCCCGGACGGTTGCGGAAACCTTTGTCAAAGAGATCCCCAGGTTGGGATGCCTAAGACTATCGTCTCGGATCGAGACAAGGTTTTCATTTCTGCATTTTGGCGTGAGTTTTTGCTCTCCAAGGCACGAAACTCACCATGAGAACGTCTTACCATCCCCAGACAGGCGGCCAGACGGAGGTCGTCAACAGGTATGTGGAGCAATATTTGCGCTGCTTTGTGGGGGATCAGTCCCGTAAATGGTTACAACTTCTTCCCTGGGTAGAGTGGTCTTATAATATGGCTTATCACACACGGATGGGGTTTACGCCATTTGAAGTTGTCTATGGCCGTCCACCTCCTTCCGTCCTCTCTTATGTGCCCCAAAGGTCGTCCGTTGCTGAGGTCGACTATTTACTTCAGACAAGGGATGAGGTTCTCCGGCAGCTGAAGACTAATCTCACAGCAGCACAGAACCGTATGAAACAACTTGCGGATAAGAAACGGACCGATCGGGCCTTTCAAGTGGGGGATGTGGTTTATGTGTCCATCCTACCACAACGCCAAATGTCCTTATTCAGAACGGATTAGGCCAAGTTAGCACCTCGTTATCATGGGCCATATTCTGTGCTCGAACGTATCGGGCCCATTGCTTATCGTCTGGCTCAACCTTCGGGGACATTGGTGCACCCAGTTTTCCATATTTCGCGCCTCCGAAGTTTTGTGGGCAATGCTTCTTCGGTCACTATAGGCGGGCCCTTATCTGTTATGCCTCCTGTGGATACGGAAACTCCAGTGCCAGCATCTATCATTGACAAACGACGCGTTTGTAAGGCGGGTCACATTATTACAGAGATATTAGTGGCATGGAAGGGCCATTCACTTGAAGATGCTAGTGGGAAGTGGAGAACGACATTCTGGCTTGTTTTCCAGACTGGTCGCCTTGAGGTCAAGGCGATAAGCGGAGCATGGTGGATTGTTGTGAATGCCATGCCAGGCCTGTATGGATACGTTAGTGGGCCAACGTCAGCAATAGCCATCATGCCAGTAGGATAATTAATTAGAATTGCGTATCTTATTGTAATCAGGCCCGTTCAGGCTAATAGTTAGGTAACGGGCTAATTGAGAATAATCAGGTCAATTAGTGGTCGATCAGCTTGGCCAGATGGCGCGCACCCCTAGGCCGACGCACCATCTTCTTTCCTTTATATGTTGGGCGTCCTCCTCAGTGATAGGGGAAGATGCAACAGTGCTTACCGTAGACGAGTTTGATGAGAAGATGAAACTTATCGGTGCAGAAAGTCCAAACGCAAAATGGCTACTCAGTGAGGAAGGTGGATTATCACCTCAATTGTGGTCTCTTGCTCACGATGGTTTTACAAGATTTGGAATGACCACAACAAATATGGCTGAAAGTCTAAACAGCATGCTAAAAGAGGCTCGATCATTACCCATGCAAGCCTTAGTGTCAGCCACATTCTACCGGATCGTCAAATTCTTTGTGAAGCGACATTCGGCCAGATTGGTCATGGAAACCCCATACACCCCTACTATAGAGTGGAAGATTAAACAACAAACGCGCCTTATTGGCAGCATGTGACCAAATCAATTCTCACATGTATGAAGTGAGAACAATGCGTGGTAGAAAATATGTGGTGGATGGTAGTGATCATACATATTCTTGCAATTATCCTCAGGTGTACAAACATCCATGTCATCATCTAATTGTTGTCCATTTGAAGTGAAGACGACCCATCGGCGATTTAGTTGGACATTGTTATACATCTGATGCATATAGAAAGGTGGATGCAGTCAAATTTTTCCCTCCTCCTGATCGACGATCATGGGAGAAAAGGTCACCTATGTATGTGGTGAAGCCCCCAAGAGTGACACGAAAACCCAGTTGTCCATGCACTAGGAGAATACATAATGCGATGGACAGTGCGGGCATGACGAGAGATGGTCGATCACACTACCATTGTGGGAATTGTAACCAACTTGGACATAATAGGCGTCAATGCCAAAGCACACCTTCTACAGATTGGTACTTCCATACAATGATCTTTATATATAAATTTACTTGGTTTATACATTCTTTGAAGTTATAATTAATTGTTGGTTTCTTTGTAGATATTATGGACCTAGGATCGATTGATCCCTCCGTCCTCACAGAGCAGAGCTCGCACAGATGTATATCTCTCAGATATTGCAGATACTAGATAGCTTATGGAACGGAGAGGTATATGCATATTCATTATCTCCTTAGTTTTGGATATTGCAGATACTTAACTACTTTTCTAATTGTAATTACTTTTCATGTGTATAGGATCTCGAGTGCATTAAATGCACCGAGTACTGGCAAAACGTGCGCCATTGTGTAGTTGATGCACGCATGGTGCCGTACATAGAGATGGCAGGATTTGGGCACTTTACACGATTATAGTATATCAGGATTGATAGGGCTCTCATTGTTCGTTTAAATATAAAACCCTTGCAAATGCACAAGGCAATTGTACTACGGTGAGTATAGAAAGAGTTGTCGAACCTCAGGGACGGATTAATGATTTACCAAATTCAAAAGAAAGCAGCAGTGTTGATTCTAGACTAAGAAATTAATGAACTTTTAACTAGATTAAGTGAGAATTAATCAATATAGAGAATATCAAGGCAGAGAATCCACCACTAGACATGCAATTACTACTCTCAATTATTATTAAGCATAAGTTAACATGATATGGTAATTCTTATTCTTGATCGGACACATAAATTACTAATGAATTCACTAACGTTCTTGATCGGACACAAAAGTTCATCCATTATTGTGTAATCAATCCTATCCTTGATCAGGCATAGAATCAATCACAACTCTATTATAATGCAATTAATTTTATCCTTGATCGGGTATAAAATCAATCACAATATCTAATTTCATTCATAATCAATCAAGTCTATGATCAAGCACTTAAAAGAAACTCATAAAGTCGCATTAAGCATGAATCATAACCAACTTTATAAAATTAAACTATCAAGAGGAGCAATACACATCTAGGGCTTCATCAAGCCTTGAATAAAAGTTTAGTTACACATAGAAAGGAAGAAAGAGGATTCCGGCGACCGCGAGGAGGAGCAAAACAGCAAAAGGAAAGTTCCGATTTCAGAAAGATTGTGCGGGAAACCGAATCGAGAAAGATGAATTGCTGCTATGTTTTCAGAATGGTAAGATACCAACCCCCAACTCGATTGAAGTCGGATTTTTTGTCAAATTGAGAAAGCTTCAGTTTTGGGAGCTTTGTCCCTGTTTCGGAATGACTTAAAGTTGGTGTTTTTACTCCACAATTGGACGGGATTTGAAGAACACATAGGGGTAAACTGCTGGGTTTAGGACGAATTGATGGCAGTAAAAGGAAAGTTCTAAATTTGGGAGGAAGAGGAATGCCTTGTTTCGGTAGTCTCTGTATAAAAACAGAGCGAGGAGATACAGAAAAGGAGGGGTGCTGGTCGGACAGAGAGAGACGACCAGAAGAGTTTTGTTCCACTTAAAATTTTCTTGTTTTTTTTTCCTGTTTCATTTTCATTCCATTCGAGTTGATCATTGTATTACATTGAAGAAGAAGTTGTTCGATCTTTTGTTGCTGCCGAAACAAAGACAGAGAGTCAACCGAAGAGGAACAATACTCTTTTCTGTTTGGTTTAATCTCATAATTATTGTAAGTCAGTTTTACTTATTTAATGGAGATGAATTTCATTAATTTTGTATGCATTTTAGTTACTATGATTGGCTAAGTCAGTTGCTAAGGCTGGGATGAGGCTGTAGTAGTTGTAGAGAATGCCTGATATGTGAAAGTGGATATTTTTCTCCTAGGATTATGCTGTAATGTTTATGCGTTCTTGTTGTTAATTGCATAGTTAGTTTCGGATATAGCATTAATCATGTTTTTGCTATGATTTGGAATTACTATTGTCAATGCATGCTTGTTTTAATTGGTTAAATAACAAATCGGATACTAGTTGTGATTTACTCGTAAGTGGATACATCTAGTGATTTGAGTTGTTAATTTAAATAGCATGAAGGACGTGATTTTTGTATGAGTAAGTGTGCATTAAAGTAACATCTTCCGTAACAACGTGAATAGGATTCTAGATTGTTACGAGTATTTGGAGAATGATAAATAATTGAAGGGTTAGGGTTCTCTATAATTTATTACATGCCGATTCCAAAGCCTTAGTATTTTATTAATTTGATAAAGTTCAGATTTTTATTCCGTCAATTGATTTTAATTAGTCGTTAGTTAGTTAATCAATTTCTACAAGTTTCATAGTTTAGTCAAGGGTTTAGTTAGGATTCGATTAGATTTCCGCTACACAAGTCCCTGTGGGTTCGACCTCGTAAGAATTGTGCGATTATACTCCAAACACGATTCGTACACTTGCGAGTAAAATTAAGAGATTAATTAAAACAGCAACAAGTTTTTGGCGCCGCTGCCGGGGACTTGTAGGAAATAAAATTCTAAGACTAATTTTACCCTTGCAGTTAATTTTAGGTTAAAAAAATTAAAAATGAAAAAAAAAATTAAAAATTTAAAAAATTTTCAACACGTGAGAGTTGATTGACGGTGGATGACCACGTGGACACGTGATCACACACTGCGTCTGGTTAGTAATAATTCCAATCCTTTAGAGAATAGTGAAACTAAAATTGATCTTTCATTCAAAATGGAAGATCAACCTGAGAAATCTCTGAGGGAGTTATTTTCTTCAATCTCAATCAACCCTCCATCTTGCATAGTGTTGCCTGCAACCTCTGCAAAGTATTTTGAACTAAAACCTCAGATAATTCAACTTTTGCCCAATTATCATAGTCTTAACAGAGAGGATCCTTACATGCATGTAAAGGATTTTCTAGAAATTTGTGCAACTTTTAGGTTCACAGACTTCTCAGATGAGTCTGTTCGTCTGCGCCTTTTCCCCTTCTCTTTGAAGGACAAGGCCAAGGCATGGTTAAACTCACTTCCCGCTGATTCTATCACAATGGTGAGTAAATTTTTGTCAAAATTCTTCCCAATGGCTAAAACTAATGAATTAAAAAGAGAAATCACTGACTTCATGGAAGATGAAAATGAAAAATTTTATGAGAGTTGGGAAAGATTTAAGGACCTTTTACTAAAATGTCCACATCATGGGTTTGAAACATGGAGGTTAATACAACACTTTTACAATGGTTTAACTCAAACACACCGCAACATGATTGAATCAATGAATGGCGGTGCTTTCTTAGACTTGGGAGGTGAAGTAGCTTATAACTTCTTAGAGCGATTAGCTGAAAGGTCCCAACAGTGGGATTTTGCAGGTCATAGGGAGAGACAACATCAAGCTCCTAAGAAGGGAGGTCTCTACGAGATTAAAGAGGACGTAGATGTTAAGGTCAAACTCGATGCGCTAACCAAGAAAATAGATGCCCTGAGTTTGAACCGAAGCATCAATGCTCTCAACATGAATGAAGCATGCTCTGTGTGTGCTAGCCCAATGCATACATCTCTGAATTGCCATTCCATGAATACTTATCCAGAGTGTTATGAAGAACAAGTCAATGTCCTGAACAATTATGGGAAGCCGGCAGGCAATTCTTTCTCTGAAACCTACAATTCAGGTTGGAGAAATCATCCAAATTTCTCCTGGAGACAAAGTCAACCACCTATGAATGTAGGTGGGCAGCCTATGCAACCCATGCATAATCAGTTTAGGCAGAACAACCCACCTTATCCAGCTTTGTCTCAACCTCCTACCCAATACCAACAACCAGCCAATCAATCTCCATCCCTTACACAAAAACAATCCTCGTTAGAGGACACTCTCAAATCTTTCATCCAATCCACAAGCCAAGTTATTCAGTCAACTAACCAAGCTATGCTTGAGATAAAGAACTCCACACATATGAACACTCAAGCAATTGCTAAGTTAGAGACTCAGGTTGGTCAATTGGCTACTCAATTAGCAGAAAGAGAGAGAGGGAGATTCCCTAGTCAACCTGTGCCTAACCAGAAGGGCCAATTTTCCATTGGTAGTAGCTCCAATTCTTCACAGAATGAGGAACATGTTCAATCAGTTATTACCCTTAGGTCTGAAAAGTAAATTGATAATAAGATTGAAATGTCTGAAGAAGAAAGTGAGAACACTAAAACTGAAATAGAGACTAAAGAAATTAATTCTTCTCCAACTGTTGACAATGATTCTCCACCTAGGAATTTTGTACCTAGGGCACCTTATCCGCAAAAACTAGTCACTCCTAAAAAAGGTGCACAATATGGAGATATTCTAGAAGTGTTTAAACAAGTACAAATAAACATTCCTTTTCTAGATGCAATTCAACAAGTGCCTTCATATGCAAAATTTTTGAAAGATCTAGTCTCAGTCAAAAAGAAAAATAATGTTCCTAAGAAAGCATTTCTAGCAGAACAAGTCAGCTCTGTCATTCAATGTAAATTTCCTATCAAATATAAGGACCCTGGCTGACCCACAATTTCATGCATGATAGGGAAGCATCAAATTGAGCGAGCCTTGTTAGATCTGGGGGAGAGTGTGAATTTATTGCCCTACTTTGTGTATGTGCAACTAGGTCTGGGAGAGCTAAAACCCACTTCAATGACACTTCAATTAGCTGACCGTTCGGTTAAAATTCCTCGAGGTGTTGTTGAGGATGTTCTGATTAAGGTTGATACATTTATTTCCCTGTGGACTTTGTTGTCCTTGATACTTAACCTGTTCCGAACATAAGTGGGCAAATACCTATCATTTTGGGTTGTCCATTTCTGGCTACATCTAATGATATCATTAATTGCAGAAATGGAGTGATGCAAATTTCTTTTGGGAATATGAAGGTGGAATTGAACATCTCTGACATCAGTAAACAACCACCTGACATGGATGATGCGAATGAAATAAACCTGATTGAAACACTTGTCCATGAAACATTTCTTCAAACACATTCCCAAGATCCCTTAGAGGCCTGCTTAACTCATTTTGGTTGTGAATTTGATATTGATCAGTCAATTGAACAAGTAAACTCATTGTTTGAGTCTGTACCTCTAATAAGTACTGAACGGTGGCAACCAAAAGTGGAGCCTCTTGCCTTATCATCATCACCAGTAGTTCCATCTAGTGTTGAGCCACCTAAATTAGACCTGAAACCATTACCTGATACTCTGAAATATGCTTATTTAGGTCCTGCTGAGTCCTTACCTGTCATTATTGCATCTGACCTAGATGTGGCTCAAGAGCGTAAAATACTTGATGTTCTTGTAAAGCACAAAGAAGCCATAGGGTGGACCATTGCAGATATTAAAGGCATCAGTCCCTGTTGTTATGCATAGAATTCATTTGGAGGATGATGCCAAGCCATCTCGTGAATCCCAAAGGCGTCTTAACCCTGTAATGCAAGAAGTTGTTCGAGCTGAAATCCTTAAGTTTTTAGATGTAGGAGTTATCTACCCAATCTCTGATAGTAAATGGGTAAGTCCTGTTCAAGTTGTACCAAAAAAGTCTGGCATAACTGTTGTGAAAAATGATGCTGATGAGTTAGTACCAACTCGAGTTCAAACGGGTTGGCATGTCTGTATTAATTATAGGAAGTTGAACGCTTTGACAAGAAAAGATCATTTTCCCCTTCCTTTCATTGACCAAATGCTGGAAAGGTTAGCGGGACATGAATATTATTGCTTTCTTGATGGTTATTCTGGTTATAACCAAATTCCTATAGCCCCTGAAGACCAAGAAAAGACCACTTTCATGTGTCCTTTTGGTACCTTTGCCTACCGTCGCATGCCCTTTGGGCTATGCAATGCACCTGCTACCTTTCAAAGGTGTATGTTGAGCAATTTCTCTGATATGGTGGAGCAATTTTTAGAGGTATTCATGGACGATTTTTCTGTCTTTGGGTCTAATTTTGATGAATGTCTGCACCATCTATCTTTAGTGTTAGTGCGGTGTAAAGAGAAGAATCTAGTACTTAACTGGGAGAAATGTCATTTTAAGGTTCAAAAAGGAATTGTTCTTGGGCATATTATATCTAATAAAGGCATTGAAGTTGATAAAGCTAAAGTTGATTTGATTTCACATCTTCCACCACCACGAACTGTGAAAGAAATCAGATCATTTTTAGGCCATGCTGGATTCTACAGAAGATTCATTAAAGACTTTAGTAAAATTTCAAGACCTTTGTGTAATCTTCTTACAAAAGATACACTATTTGTCTTTGATGATGTTTGCAATAATACCTTTCAGAGACTCAAATCAGAGTTAACATCTGCACCTATTATTCGGCCACCTGATTGGAGCCTACCTTTTGAGATAATGTGCGATGCCTCTGATTATGCTATTGGTGCTGTGTTGGGGCAGCGAATTAATAAACTTCCCCATGTGATTTACTATGGCAGTAAGACATTGAATGATGCTCAACTTAATTATTCTACGACTAAAAAAGAGTTGCTGGCAGTAGTTTTTGCTTTAGATAAGTTTCGGTCTTATTTATTAGGATCGAAAGTCTATATCTATTCGGATCATGCTGCATTGAAGTATCTTTTATCTAAAAAAGATGCTAAACCTCGTCTTCTCCGATGGATATTATTGCTACAGGAATTTGATATTGAAATTCGGGATAAGAAAGGTTCCGAAAATGTTGTAGCTGAGCACTTATCTAGGTTGATAGTTGATTTTACTGATGAATCATTGCCCATAACTGAATCTTTTCCTGATGAGCAATTACTTGCAGTGTCCCACTTGCCTTGGTTTGCTGACATAGTTAATTATCTGGTCACTGAACAAATCCCATCTCATTGGTCTTCCCAAGATAGGTCCAAATTTTTGTCCAGGGTTAAGTATTTCTTTTGGGATGATCCATACTTGTTCAAGTATTGTCCAGATCAAATTATTAGGAGATGTATTCCTGAACATGATAAACAAAGCATCATTTCTTTTTGTCATGATCAAGCTTGTGGGGGCCATTTTAGTTCTAAAAAGACTGCTGCAAAGATTTTGCAGTGTGGATTTTATTGACCTACTATTTTTAAAGAATGTCATGCTTATTGTTCAGCATGTGAAAGATGTCAGAAGTTAGGAGCACTTTCACGTCGTAACATGATGCCTTTAACCCCGATCCTTATTATAGACCTTTTTGATGTATGGGGTATTGACTTCATGGGACATTTTCCTAACTCTTTTGGCAATCTTTATATCGTTGTGGGGGTAGACTATTTCTCTAAATGGGTAGAGGCCGTAGCATGCAAGACCAATGATCACAAAGTGGTGGTCCAATTCTTAAAAGACAATATTTTTGCACGTTTTGGTTTTCCTCGTGCTATCATAAGTGATGGGGGTAAACATTTCTGTAATAGGGTTTTTGAACAGTTAATGAAGAAATATGGCATAACCCACAAAATTGCTACCCCATATCATCCCCAGACAAACGGTCAAGTTGAGATTTCTAATCGGGAGATTAAGCATATTTTAGAAAAGACTGTCAATCCTAATCGCAAAGATTGGTCACTAAGACTCACTGATGCTTTGTGGGCTTACCGTACTGCATTTAAAACTCCCATTGGAATGTCTCCATACCGTATTGTTTACGGGAAAGCTTGTCATCTTCCTGTTGAAATTGAGCATAAAGCTTATTGGGCAATTAAGCACCTGAATTTTGATCTAAATAGAGCAGGAATTCAAAGGAAACTGCAGTTGAATGAGTTAGATGAGCTTCGTAATGATGCTTATGAGTGTGCAAAATCATACAAGGATCGCAGGATCGCATGAAAAAGGTTCATGATCAAAATATTCTGCGAAAATCTTTTACATCGGGGCAGAAAGTTCTTTTATACAACTCTCGTTTGCATCTGTTTCCGGGTAAATTGAAGTCTCGATGGACAGGACCTTTTATAGTTCGTGTTGTTTATTCTCATGGAGCAGTTGAAATAGAAAACCCCAAGAATGGTGATATATTCAAAGTTAATGGTCATCGTCTTAAACCATTCTTGGAATTACAGCAACCTCAGATCGATGAATTGAGTCTGGGAGACCCGACTTATCATGACTAATGATTAATAGCTGTGTCTGGCTGAAGACGTTAAACTTAGCGCTACTGGGAGGCAACCCAAGTTTTTAGAATTTTTATTTTTGTTTTTGTGCTTATTTCTTCTGATGCTATTCTTGTGCTTCACTTGTTCTTTTCATTTTGATAGATAATATAGCGTTTCAGTGGAGTGCAGGTACTATCTTTCCTTCCCTCGTCTATTTATTTTCCTCAGTACTTATTTCATATCTTTTTACATTGAGGACAATGTTTCATGCAGGTTTGGGGGTATAGGAAGCTATTTGTTTAGGATATCTTAGTTATTTTCTTGCTTATTTTGAAAATTGTAAAAAAAAAAAACAAAAAAACAAAACAAAAAAACAAAAAAAATTTAATTTTTAGGTTGTTTGTTAGTATTTTTATAGGTTTTGGTAGTTTATCCCTCTCCATGCACTCTGATCTTTCATGAAATTAGGGATAGTTAGATAGCTTACCCCTTTCAACAAAGAATGAGCTTCACTGGATAGGAATGCAGGAAGCTTAATCTTATCCTTAATTATTTTCTGCCGAATTTTATCACGGTTCTCAAGAAAAGGAGGCTGAAGAAACATAGACAAATAATTAAAGTCAATTAACTAGCTTCTAAGTGAGGCAACAAAGTAGTAAAGACAAACAGTGGACAATGGTGGTTTCATAAGAAAATAATTTACTAACCTTTCCAGTGACCATTTCAAACAATAAAACGCCAACACTCCACCAGTCAGCAGCTTTGTCATGACCCTTGCCAAGAACAATTTCAGGTGGCATGTACTCTATTGTCCCACACATCGAGTTAGACCTTGTGTTTTCGTCAAATTACAACATTCCACCATGCTCCGCTGCAGCCTTGTCCTCAAGGCGTCCATGATGGAAATCGTGCCAGAAAGTCATCCTCGAGGAGCCAGGTTGCATCTTCTAATGGCTGACCCTGCCAAGCGACTAACACCTCCGTCACAATGCGGCCCGAACGACGAACACGGCGGCGATCGATAATAAATGTAGGGGATGGAACTTCCGAAGCCGCTGGTTCAATGAGTGGAACAGGTGCAACGTTAGCCACAAAAAGGGGATCACCCATAAACTGACGGAGACGAGACACATGGAACACCGGATGTACCAAGGAGCCCGGGGGCAAAGCAAGACGATAAGCCAATGGCCCAATGCGCTCAATCACTTCATAAGGTCCATGATAACGATGGGCCAGTTTGCTGTTGTCAATAGAAGCTAAAGAAGTTTGGCGCAAGGGCATAAGGGACACATAGACCAGGGAGCCCACCTGAAATACGCGATCAGTATGGTGGCGATCATAAACCTGTTTCATACGATTCTGAGCCGATTGTAAGTTGCGCCGAAGTTGCCGCAACACCTCATCACGAGTTTGAAGCATATAATCCACTTCAGCAATAGCTGAACGATGGGGAACATAAGAAAGGACCGTCGGCGGAGGACGACCGTACACAACCTCGAAGGGAGTAAAGCCCGCACGAGTATGGTAGGCGGTGTTGTAGGACCACTCAGCCCACGGTAGGAGCTGAAGCCAACGGCGGGGTTGATCGCCCACGAAACACCTCAAATACTGCTCTAAACAGCGATTCACCACCTCCGTTTGCCCATCTGTCTGTGGATGGTAGGCTGTACTCATATGTAATTGCGTACCTTGGAGAGCAAAGAATTCACGCCAGAAATTAGACAAGAAGACACGGTCGCGGTCAGACACAATGGTCTTGGGCATACCATGGAGCTTAGCGACCTCGCGCACATAGACCTCCGCAACCGTACGAGCCGTAAAAGGATGGCTCAAGGCACAAAAGTGAGCATATTTCGATAGCCGGTCAACAACTACCAAGATGACAGATTTGCCCTGAACGAGTGGTAAAGCTTCAATGAAATCCATAGAAACATCCTCCCAAATATTAGCCGGAATAGGTAATGGCTGAAGAAGGCCGGTAGGAGACGTGGTCATGGACTTGGAACGTTGGCAAATATCACAAGTGGATACATAATCCTGCACAGCACGACGTAGCCCTTTCCACAGAAAACTCTGGCTCACCCTCTTATATGTGCGAAATGATCCCTCATGGCCTGCACTGGGTGTGTCATGGAAATGTGAAATGATGCGTCGACGCAAGTCAGCATAATTGGGCACCCACAAGCGATCCTTCCAAAACAACAGGTTATGCCGCCACACATAGGGGGGTTCAGCGGCTAGTTGAGCTTGAATACGGCGGACCAACTCCTTGGTGGGCGGGTCCTCCGCGTATGCTTGTTGAAGGTCCGGAATGAACGGACAAGTGGGGCCGGATAAGACCATACAAGAGTCTGGCATGGGCCGTCGAGAGAGTGCATCTGCAACAGTATTCTCGGCTCCTTTCTTATAAATAATCTCATAATCATAACCCAACAGCTTGCAGACCCATCGTTGCTGGGCCGGAGTAGACACCCTTTGCTCTAAGAAATATTTCAGAGGTTGATGGTCGGTTCGTATGGTAAACCGCTGGCCCAACAGATATGGGCGCCATTTGGTCACAGCATGAATAATGGCTAACATCTCCCATTCATAGACCGATAAGGAAAGAGTGCGGCCCGACAAAGCTTTGCTCAGAAAGGTAATTGGACGGTCCTGTTGTAAGAGGACGGCCCCAAGACCAGTACCAGAAGCATCAGTCTCCACCACAAACGGAAGATTGAAGTTAGGAAGTCCCAATACTGGCGCATGGGCCATAGCCTGTTTGAGTCGGTCGAAGGCCATTTGTGCCTCATTGGTCCAGTTGAAGTCACCCTTCTTTAACAAAGCCGTGAGTGGTGCTGCAATATTCCATAGTGACTAATAAAAAGGCGATAATAGCCCGTCAGCCCTAAGAAGCCGCGCAACGCCTTGACGCAATTGGGAGCCGGCCAGGATAACATGGTGGCTACTTTGGAAGGGTCTGTGGCGACACTGTCACATGAGATGATATGACCAAGGTATTCCACCTGAGAACTGCCAAACGAACACTTCGAACGTTTTAGAAATAAAGAATTAGCTCTTAAGAGCGAGAAGACCGACCTGAGGTGACCCAAATGCTCCTCCCAAGTTCTGCTGTAGATAAGAATGTCGTCGAAGAATACCAATACAAACTGTCGGAGAAATGGCCGGAAAATGTCATTCATCAAACTCTGGAAAGTGGCGGGGGCATTGGTCAGCCCAAATGCATTACCAAAAATTCGAAGTGGCCATCATGGGTCCGGAATGCAGTTTTGTGCGCATCCAAAACCTGCATCCTGATTTGGTGATACCCAGAACGCAAGTCAAGCTTGCTAAAGACCTGTGCGCTTGCTAATTCGTCAAGCAATTCTTCAATCACCGGAATAGGGTATTTGTCTTTGACGATAATAGCATTCAGGGCGCGATAATCCACGCAGAAGCGCCAGGTGCCATCTTTCTTACGCACAAGCAAAACTGGTGAAGAAAAGGAACTGTTGCTGGGACGAATAATACCTGTGGTCAGCATATCTCCCACCAGCTGCTCGATCTCAGCCTTCTGAATGTGGGGGTAGCGGTATGGCCGGATGTTCGTCGGCTGAGCCCCTGGAACCAGAGGAATGTGATGGTCATGGGCCCGCTGGGGAGGAAGGCCGGTGGGCTCAGAGAAGATATCCGCATGTTCCTCCAGGAGTATACGCATGTCCGGAGGAAGTTCCCCTTGCTCCACATCCCCCATTGATCGCTGTTGTAAAAACATACCTTGAGGTGTGAACCGTCTGAAGGAGTCTACGGCCTGGGCTGAGTGAAGGGTGCCGGGCTGGGTTCCCCGTATACGGACCCTTTTGACGAGTGAAGGGCGTCAGAAACATAGCAACCCAGTCGACGAGCCACCCTGTCATTAATGAAATTATGTGTCGAACCACTATCAATCAAAATTGCCACTGGCTGTCGTTTTAACATGCCTTGCACACACATGGTGTGTGGAGTAAAAGTGCCAGAATACGCGTGCACCGAGATCTCTGGCTGGAATGGGTCACATACAGGGGTGAAGTCCTCAGCCGGAGTAGGTTCCTCTTCCTCAACCTCCTCAATAAGTAAGCTGCCCCGAGCCGCACATTGATGGCCCTGGACATACTTTTCATCGCAGTTGAAACATAGGCCCTTGGCCCTCCGATCTGCCATTTGAGCTTGGGTTAAGCGGCGAATAGGAGTGGGAATGGAGCCTGACAAGGGGGTCCAGTTGGGACTGGCGCTGACAACAGGAGCCGCTGACGATGAGGGTTGACTAAGTGGCCGTGGGCTCCAGGCCCCTCGCCCTCCGTGCTTCTGACGACCCAATTTCTCTTCCTCAATTCGGGCATGCCGCACCACATCCCGCATTGTGTGGCAAGGAAAATGGCGCATTTCATCCGCTATCTCAGGCTTCAATCCGCGCTTGAATGTACTGACTAATGCCGCCACCGGCCAGTCCGGTAACCTGTTAGCAATTTTCATGAATTCCGAGTAATATGCTCTTACCGAAGTTGTTTGTTTCAAGGTGGACAGCATCTCATTGAAGTCTTGGAACTCGTTCGGTTCCGAATTGAATACACAGTTCGTCAGAGAAAGACACCCATGTGGGAAAGCGGATCTCCTTTTCGAACGCTTGATACCATATGGAGGCATCACCATCCAGGTGGAATGCTGCCACTCGTAAGCGTTCCTCATCCGAGTAGGTGCCTTGGTAGGAGAAAATTTTGTCAGCTTTATAGAGCCATTCAACAGGGTCGTCTTCTCCATTGTACCGAGGAAACTGCAAGCGAGCCAATCGGGGCTCGGCGCTGTTCCGTTGGCCTCCGCGAGGCATCTGGGGTTCGTCCCAAGCATCGTCCAACTCGTCATGCAAGGCCCGGTCACAGTTGTTCATTGTAGCATTTCGTCGAACACCTTGCGTATCCCTTGTGGTGGCGCTCTGGCGCCCTCCGTCGGCGTTGGAGTTGAGTGAGCCCAACTGAATCCCATAAGGTAGGGACTGTCCGCTGGCCTTGCCGAGCAGAGAGGCTCCCATGCCAGGGAATCCATCTTAGCGGCTGGAGCTGCCCATCTCTCGTGGTGGTGGAGTCACGGCAGCTGATTTGAGCGGCTGAGAAGGAGCCTGAGCAAGCTTAATCTCCCGGAGCTCCTTTTGAATCTCCGTTAGGACGGACAGCAAGGCAGCCTGGATAGGATCGGGATTAGCTTTTGGGCTCGCAGGATCCTTGGCGATCTCCGGCTCCGGTGGAGCTTCTTGAGTCATTGTGGGTGGCTTGCGCGGAGGCATGAATTCCCCTGGATCAACGCTCCGATACCAATGTTGTGACCCGTAAGGATCACAAGTACTGGAATCCGCAAAAGAGGAGAAGAAGAGATTTGATAGGGAAGGAATAGTTCTTAATATTGCATACCCAGAAGGAGGAAGACGTCCTCCTTATAAGGAAGGAGAGGCGCATCTTCCAAGACTGATTACAAGATGTGACTTTTCATATTCCTAGACTGACTCTTCCTAGACTGATTACAACATTCCTGACCTTTCATATTCCTAGACTGACTCTTCATCTTCCTAGACTGACTCTTCATCTTCTTATACTGACATTCACATTTCATTCCTTTGAGAATTTTTTTTTGCTAATGTTCCTTTGAGAGTTCACAATTGAAGCAAAAAAACCTAAATGGATATTTTGAGCTGAAGTTTTAATCAAATTAGCAGCTTGTTTTACCGATTGAACCTGTAACACCCGAAAAATTGGTATGAATCAGTAAACTGCTATTTTAGGAAACTGACTTAAATTAGAAAAGTTTGGTTGCCTAATCTCTTTTCTGATGAGATATGTTATGTTGTATGTTTGATGTGTATGTACGTGATGCATTAGAAATTGTTTTAACAATGGACCAAGTTAGGCAGGTTAACCCAGGCGCTAGGCTCAACCAGGCATTGAGGCTGGTCTGGCGCTAGGGCCTAAGGTCACTGGATGTCAGGTAGTGGGGTCAGGTGCAAAGGTGGATACGAGACACGTATTAGGACACGTGTGAGTGGGATGAAATAGTTACAACTCATGGTAACATAGTTTGTACGAGATGGAATTGTGTGTCATACGTACCTGATGCTAGGGCAAGTGGAGGTCAAGCACATGGATGTCAGAGCTCTTTGACGCCAAGATGCGCATGAGCACGTGAGTACTTGTAAATCTCAATTAAAGAAGATTACGGTAGAAAAGAAAGATCTAATTGACTAATTGTAAAGAAGTAAAGTAACTAGTAAATCTGGAGAGAATCACTAAATAGGATACTGCTATTTATGAGAGCTAATTAGAGATTAGATGAGAATATTCCTAAAATCCCTACCAGCCAATCAGAGAAGGGTAACAAAAGGGAAGGAAGTCCAACAAGGGATGTAACAGAATGACAATTTCCATATTAGGTAGTTAGGATCAATTTGAAATAGATTTGATTCTAGAAAAGATCTAGAATACCAACTGATTGGGGTGCCAATTTAGGAGGATGTCCAAGTAAGTTTTGGAAAGGTTGGTGGATGGAAGGTTGAGATTAAAAGGGGTAAGAATCAAAGGGGGATTGAGTCCAATCATGATAAGGAAACCTAGGTATTTAAGCACCAATTAGGGGGGGGGGAGGGGGCAGCCTTTCCACATGGTCAACCCCTCTTCCTTGTATTTTTGGGTTTTCTTCTCCTCTCTTCTCCTAAGTCAGCACCCTTACACCCCTCTTCCTCATCCAAAGAACCATCGGTTGATGTGCTAGAGGGCGGCACCACGCTGGGGAGATGATGAGCAATTCGGTGAAGCAACGAAACACTTCGTCGAAACAAGTAGGATGGTTTTTCCCTCAAATTTATTTTGAACTTTTTATCCTACATGCATGAACTATTGATATATACATAAATATTCACATTTATATGCCTCTAATTCCTAATTTTTAGTTCTATTTCATGATAATTAGGAATAATTATGAGTTCTTGAAGTTAGTTCAATAAATAGAACTTTACTTTATTTAATAAAAAATTGGGCTTAATTGATTTTTGATTGCTTGCGTAGGTTTCAAAGAGCTCGGGTTATAGATTATGGATTCATCGTGCCTCAAGTGGATTTATATGTGAAGAGATCAAATATCGGACGGGTAAGGAGTCTTTGGAATCAATTTAAAAAGAAAAGATCAAGTGCAGAGATGATCCAGATCATTGATTTTCATCCGAGGAGAAGGTGGATTTCGTTCATAAATTAAAGAATCATCAAGATGAGGTCTAACGGATGTGAGTGATACAACGGGTTTTGAAAAGGAAAATAAAAAAAGGGAAATAAGAAAAAGGAAAACAGTCGAGCCGAAGCTCGACCGCTCGAGAAAACAGAGAACAGAGCTCTGTTCGAGAGGGAGTTCCAGAATAGCTGCCCGTGGAGAGCTGGTGGAGACAATCGGCGAGGTCGACTGCTCTGGCGAGGCTCATGCTTGGCGGTGACGGCGACAGAAGAAGAGAAGCTCGGCTGCTCGAGCTCTGTTCGAGGGATCGACAGAGAAAGGTGGCCACTTGATGCAGATTTAGTCATGTCCGACAACAAAGCTTGATGGCGATCGATGGTGGCTCGTGCTAGGGCATCGCAGAGGAGGTTCTGAGATCGACGGTGGAGGTGGCAAAACAGTAGACAATCGAAGAGGAGGCCAAAGGTAAGCTCGATTAGGATTGAAAGAGTCCTATTCGGATGAAAAACAGAGTTGTGCTGAGCATGGGGACCAATTGGATCTGCTGTGGGGGATTTGGGATTATTCCAAAGTCAAAAAGACTTGGTTAAGGAGGACTCTCTCGTACTATTATACAAATTGGAAACAGAAGTAGATTTTGGGACGAATTTGGACGATGAACAGAAGGAGATTTCGCAAGGCTCTACGAAGAAGACGAAGAAGATGATGATTGGTGTTTCTCGTCCGATACTAGGCTAGACTACTTCCAAGGTGTAGATGAAGCCCGATTAGATTGGTTGTATCATTTTCTTTCTCTCTAATCTTGTTAGTTGATGTATGAGCCTTTATTCTATTATCAATGTTAGTTCATTAAGATTTATTCTATGTACTCGAGAGAGGCTAGGGTGAATTTCATGAATTTTAATCTAATGAATGCTTGCGTGTCCGAGAGGAATGTATGTAGACTAAAGTGTTATTTATGAATAGAGTTTCATTGATTCTATGCTCGAGAGAGATAGTGTCACAATTCCATTGCTTTAATTATTTTAAGTGCCACGTCCGAGAGGAGTATGTACAATATTTGAATTGATAGCATATGTCTGAGAGGAATATGCTGATCAGTGTATGTCCGAGAGGAATACGGTAATCACATCAACTATGAATTGCATATGAGAGAGAGATGATAAAACTAGTTTAATTAGTGGTAGATTCGGTGCCTTGGTACTTCTTCACATTAGTACAACTTATTTTAAATAGCTAAAATTAATTGCTTTTCTTAGAATTAATCAAAACAACAACTTTTTCTTTTGAATTTGGTAGAATAGTCTTCCGTCCTTGTGGTTCGACTACCCTAAGTACTCGCTTTAGTACAATTGCCTTGTGCACTTGCAAGGGTTTAATATTAAAATGATCAAGTTTTTGGCACCGTTGTCGGGGACGGCGTAGAATACTTTACCAAATTCTTAGCTTAGTTAGAGTAATTTAGTTTAGTTTTAATTTAGTTTACATTTTAGTTGCTTAATTGTGTTTTGCTTTTTATGTTGGACTAAGAGAAGACTTGGAGTTCTAACTGACGTTGGAAGGGCCACCCCTTTCCCTCATTTGCATTCTCTTACCTCCTTTTTAGTTAGATTTCGGTGCTTGGTGTTATCCCCTTTCTTTCTGTGACTGCATGCTTGTGCTAGTTGTGGCTATTAGGGTGTTAGTTTTCGATATCTAGGATCGCTGCTTATTAGTTGTGGATATTAGGATTGCTACATGTATTTACTTGGTTTGTGTGATTGTGCATGCATGGTCGTCGATCCTTGAACCTTGACCTTGCAGCCTTTGATCCTTGAGCGTCTTTCTAGAATTCGTAGAACCCATAGAAACCTGATCCCTGAATTCCATACCATGGCTGACAACATGAACAATGGTGGGAGGAATGTCCTCAACTAAAATCCGGTAGTGCCCCACGCTCGCACCTTACAAGGCTACTACCGTCCGACAACCTACACCTCCCCATCCTACATCCTATTGCCTGATAATATGGCCAACTTTGAAATCAAGCAAAACATTATTCAAATGCTCCCCACATATCATGGCCTACTGAACGAAAACCCTTATAACCTGCAGAATTTCTAGGAAGTAAACACCACCTTTAAGCTTACACTGTCAGATGACCAAGTACGCCTTCGGTTATTACCATTCACCCTGAAAGACAAGGCCAAGGAGTGGTTTCACTCCCTAGAACATAATTCCATTACCACTTGGGAGGAACTGCAAGCTAAATTCTTAAAAAAATACTTTCCCGTGAAGCGAATGAACAAAATCCGAAGTGAAATTATAACGTTCCCAATGAGCAGTTCCACAAGAGTTGGGAGAGAATGAAAGCCCTACTTAGGTCTTGTCCTCACCATGATGTGCCCAAGTGGCAGCTTGTCTAGAGATCCCATGAGGGTATGTGTGATCAAAATAAACCTTAATTGATGCTTTGTGTGGTGGCACATTCATGAAAAAAATACATGATGATGCATGGGAACTATTAGAGGACTTGAGCGAAAACTCCCTTCATAGTGAGACTCTATATAGATCCGAAAGCCATTTACCCAGCAGGAATACCTCAAGTGGAGGCATGTATGACTTGAAAACCACGGGAAGCCTAGAGCATCATGTAGCATCTTAACAGAGAGGTTTGATCGATTCTTATCTCAGTCCGTATCCTACACCCCAACTGAAGAAGTCTGCACCATATGTGCAAGCCCCATGCTATAGTTGACTGTCCTTTAGCCTCGCAATTCCCAGACTTAGTACAAGAGCATGTCAACGCCACACAAACCTTTCCTAGGGCCACCAACAACCCATACTCTAACATGTATAATCCTGGGTGGCGGAATCGCCCTAATGTTTCATGGAAGCAATCTAACCCAGGGCCCACTCTTAATCAGGCCCCTAGACAGGATCTCCCAAGCCCACCGTTGCCTTACCAACCATCCTCTACTCGTCAGTTTGGCCAACCCAATAGGTGACCTACCTTGGAAGATCAAATGAGCCAAATGTTAGATACCCAGTCTACCCTCCTTACTGCTGTGACAAAAATTAAATCTAAACAAAAGAAACTGAGAGAAGAGTTATGGACTCAAGCCCAGCTTGTCCATTCCCATATCCAGTCCATTGCTAAAATAGAGACACAGTTAGTACAACTGGCCCAGTCCATGAATAGGAGAGAACTAGGCAATTTACCAAGTCAACCCCAGTAGAACCCTAGAGGCCAATTTGCAGTTGAGGGTTCCCAATACTCCAATAAGCAAGTACAAGTAGTAACTACCCTGAGGAGTGGCAAACAAATTGACAATTAGATTAGGGACTTGTCCACAGGCACCCCAAGTGAGAAGACCATCCCTGAGACAGTTAGAGAACCTACCCCAACCAAAATTGTTCCCGTTAGTTCTCCAACCTAGCAGGAAACCCCAACTAAGGCCAGTAATGAAGGATCCTATATCCCTAGAGCACAATTTCTCCATTGCCTTTACAAACCCTCCCCATTTAGCAAATCCCACCAAAGAATGGAGGAGATGTTAGAGGTGTTTAAACAGGTCAAGATCAATCTCCCACTATTAGATGCTATAAAACAAGTTCCTGCTTATGCTAAATTTTTGAAGGACCTTTGTACCCAAAAATGTAAAGCCAAATCCAATGTGATCCAAAGGGTTTTCCTGACTGACCAAGTGAATTCCCTCTTGACACGTGACCTTCCACCTAAGCATAAGGACCCAGGAAGTCCCACGATTTTATGTGTTATAGGAGACCATACTGTTGAGAGGGCATTGTTGGACTTAGGGACTAGTGTAAATTTATTGCCCTTTTCTGTTTATGAGCAACTTGGGTTAAGAGAGTTGAAATCGACTACCATAACACTGTAACTTGCAGACATATCAGTTAAAGTCCCATGTGGTGTTATTGAGGATGTTCTTGTTCAGATTGATAAATTTTTCTTTCCTGTAGACTTCATTGTCTTAGATACACAACCTATGCAGAATCCTGGTAGTCATATTCCTGTGATTTTGGGTAGGCCATTCTTGGCAACATCCAACGCCATCATAAATTGTAAAAATGGGGTTATGAAGTTGTCTTTTGGAAATTTAAAGGTCAAACTAAATGTCTTTAATGTTAAACAACAACCCCTAAAGTCAGATTATTTTTTCACAATTCACATGATTGAAACTCTAATGGAGGATGCATTCCCATTTACTTGTTATGATGATCCACTTGTGGTGGCTTTACTTAACCCTGATCTGCATAGTAGGACCACATGTGGAATGAACACTGGGTTAAAAGATCCTGGATAATTTGAAAAACAAAAGGGGGTTGAGTCTGGCTGAAGACATTAAACTTAGCGCTTGATGGGAGGCAACCCAGTTTTTCAGGTCTATTCTCTCATTTTCTTCATTGTATGTTGTCATTGCAGTTTTATAATTCTTGCACATTGAGAACAATGTTCATTCTAGGTTTGGGGGAGAGGATATTGCTTGATTTAAAAGACAAAATGAAAAAAAAATTTGAAAAAAAAAAATTTAATTAGTTTTTATGTTGTTAGCTAGTATTTTCATAGGATTTGATAGTTATCCCTTTATGATGCATACTTCAATTTTTAAGAGATTAATTTACATTGGAAGTGTGAGTAAGAATACTAGAGGATAGAGACACTTAACTGAGAAGATTCTTTCTATTACAGTTCTCTTGAATCAAAATGCTTGAGCTAATAAAACTCACTCATACACACTTTAGTTACAGAAAATAATACCCTCTAAAGATTTGTTGAGTACTAATTTATAGTGGGAAAACTTTGGTCAGAGTTATTAGTTGATACATTGTTATTATTGAGCTTAAACGATCATGATAGACTATTTACTTGGCAATATGGCAGTGGCATGGACTGGAAATAAGTTGAGAGTATAATACAACCTGGACAAAATATTGCCACCTATTCCAAAAAAAAAAAACAAAAACAAACAATCTAGGGTTATCCTCCCAATCCTAGAATGTTGGACCCGAAGGAGGTGCTTATTCTTCAGATACCGTCATTGCTTCTTCTCCAAAAAAAGAAGTTCACGACCCGTGGGCCTTCTACCTCCACGCGGCATTGCTCCGTCAGGCTTTCGCCCATTGCGGAAAATTCCCCACTGCTGCCTTCCGTAGGAGTCTGGGCTGTGTCTCAGTCCCAATGTGGCTGATCATCCTCTTGGACCAGCTACTGATCATCGCCTTGATAAGCTATTGCCTCACCAACTAGCTAATCAGACGTGAGCCCCTCCTCGGGTGGATTCCTCCTTTTGCTCCTCAGCCTACAGGGTATTAGCAGCTGTTTCCAGCTGTTGTTCCCCTCCCAAGGGCAGGTGCGTAAGCATTTGTTCTATCATGAACCTAGAGATTGGGATGACAATGTAGATTCTGATGTTCTTTGACTAATGGGTCACACTGGATATGTATAAAATAGAAATTTAGAGTGTATTGCTACAATGTTCTACACCTTACTATTTAAATTATCATATCATCTCATATTGAGCAGAAATTTCTAAGATGAAGGTGTAGAAAAAAACTACTTGCTTGAGAGCTTCTATATTCCAGTTGATTATAAATGGAAGTACGCATGGTTGGTTTTCTTAAGCATTGTGGTGTGCATTTGAAGGGATAATAGGATTGTTTGTTTTGTAGTGTTTATTTTGATTTGTTCTGCACTTAAATTAATAAGGTGAATTTCATAAGTACATGTTTGTGGGTAGCATGGCTGCAAACCCTCACGAGACTTCACTCGTCCAGCTAGGGACACCTATGGGTTTAAAAGGCTTGTTGCATACGTTAAATGCAATCATGATTCCCTACGATAGTGGCATTTATTTACGAGTAGTTTTCTGTTCTTATTTTTATTTGTGTTTTTGGCATAGATATCATAAAGGTTATGTATGAGAGGGTTGTGACTAGTGTGCGGACTATTGGGGGGAGAACTATGGAGTTTTCAGTTACTGTAGGTCTTCATAAAGGGTCAGCCTTAAGTCCTTATCATTTCGCTTTAGTTATGGATGAATTGACTAGTCATTTGCAAGATAATGTCCCTTGGTGTATGCTTTTTGCAGATGATGTAGTTATAATTGATGAGAGTAAAGTAGATTTGAATGAGTAACTGGAATTGTTGAGGGATGCTCGAGAATTTGTATGTCCCAGCAATTTGAGACAATAAGAATTGAAAGAATTGGGAATTGGAGTAAGGGAAATAAGGAAGATGGAGTTAGGGAAGAAGAAGAGAGGGAAAGGAGAAGAGAGGAAGATCGGAGGAAGGAGGGGGACTCTCAGCTGACCGGCGGCTCAGCTGAGAGGGACGAGAGGGGCCGAGACAAAGGAAGTAGAATTAGGGTAAACTCTTCATAATCCAATTAGGGGAGCATGAACTCAATATATAGTTCCCACAATGGGCTACATCTACTCACTGGGCTATTCCCTTTAGTGGGTCTTATTTTATTACAGATAATAAAATAAGATGGGCTACTCCCCTAAGCTAGGCCGATAAACTAATAATATAATATGTGGAACATAACATTCCACCATGCTCCGCAGCTAGCCTTGACCTCAAGGCGTCCAACCGAGATACTGAGCCAAAAACTCCTCCTCAGGAAGCCAGAAAGCCTCCTCTAAGGGCTTGCCCTGCCACGCAATAAGAATTTCTGTGATAATGCGCCCAAAGCAATGGATTCTACGAAAATCCAACTTAGAAGCTGAAACCAACGGCAAGTATGAAGAAATGGGCATAGGAAGTGGAGTAGGGACCAAAAGAGCTAGATCGCCAACAACACGCAGGAGTCGGGATACATGAAAGACGGGGTGAACTGGCGAATCATGCAGTAATAGCAGGCGGTAGGCAACCGGACCAATGCGTTTAGCAATTTGATACAGACCATGAAACTGATGGGCTAATTTAACGCTGGCCGGCTGATATAAAGATGACTGGCACGCGGGAAGAAAACTAACGTAGACCTAATCACCAACGTGAAACTCGCGGTCACGATGGTGTTTGTCATAAATCTGCTTCATTCGGTTCTGGGCTAAGGATAAATTCTGCTTCAACTGCCGCAAAATATCATCGTGAGTCTACAATAGATAATCAACCTCAGTGACGGAAGCTCGCTGAGGCACATAATGAAGTAATATGGGGAGGCCGACCATAAACAACTTGAAAAGGAGAGAACCCGGTAGAAGTTTGGTAGGCGGTATTGTAGGACCATTCCACCCACAGAAGGAACTAAAGCCAGCGGCGAGGATTCGCACCCATAAAACAACGGAGATATTGCTCTAGACAACGGTTAACAACCTCCATTTGGCCATCCGTTTGCGGGTGATATGCCGAACTCATAAGAAGCCGAGAGCCTTGGAGTGTGAAAAATTCCTGCCAGAACTGCGAACTAAACACCCGATCATGATCCGACACAATAGTACGAGGCATCCCATGCAGCTTAGCCACATCTCGGACGTAAAGTTCAGCAATGGTCTTGGCCATATAGGGGTGGCCCAGGGTGGAAAAATGAGCGTACTTAGAAAGCCGGTCGACCACAACCATCACCATAGATTTCCCTTGCACCACTGGAAGAGCTTCGATGAAATCCATAGAGACATCCTCCCAAATGTGATCTGGAATAGGTAACGGCTGCAAGAGGCCCGAAGGAGTAACAGTAGAGGCCTTGGCACACTGGCACACGTCACATGCCGCCACAAATTTTTGAACAGATCGTTTAATCCCACGCCATAAACAACACTGAGAAACACGCTTGTAGGTCCGGAAGGAGCCTTCATGACATGATGTCGGGTTAGAATGAAAGTGAGTCAAAATAAGACGACAAATAGGCTCACAGTTAGGGACCCACAAACGATCCTTCCAATAAATAATGCCATTCCGTAAAACATAAGAAGGATCATCTAAAGTCTGAGCTTGAAGCTTAGCCAATAAAGTAACCGTCGTTGGATCTTGCTAGTAGGCATGCTGCAAATCGGCCGGGAAAGGAAACACCGAGGTGGACATACCCAATTGAGCAGCTTCATCAAACTAACGGGACAAGGTGTTCGCGACAATATTCTCGGACCCATGCTTATAGACCAGTTCATAATCATAGCCAAGCAATTTAGTCACCCAACGCTGCTGGGCTGGAGTAGCAACACGTTGGTCTAGGAAATATTTAAGTGGTTGGTGATCAGTCTGAATGATAAAATGGTGTCCCAACAAATACGGCCTCCACTTGGTCACTGCATGAACAATAGCCAACATTTCCTTTTCATAGGCCGAAAGGGACAGTGATCGGCCAGTCAAAGCTTTGCTTCATAAGGCAACTGGGTGGCTATCCTGTAACAGGACAACGCCGAGGCCATGGCCAGATGCATCGGTCTCAACCACGAAGGGCCTCGAAAAATCCGGAAGAGCCAAAACCGGAGCCGCACACATAGCTGATTTCAAGGTGTCAAAGGCCTGCTGAGCATCAGGGGACCAGACAAAAGCCCCCTCCTTGAGTAACCCAGTCAAAGGAGCAACAAGTGACCCATACTTGGCGACGAACTGGCAATAATAACTGGTTAACCCCATAAATCCCCTAAGACTTTTCAGAGAAGTCGCGACAGGCCAATCAACCATAGCTGCCACTTTCAAGGGATCGGAAGAGATGTGGCCATTAGAGATGATATGGCCGAGATAATCAACCTAAAGACACCCAAAAGAGCATTTGGAACGTTTAATAAATAAAGAGTGAGCTCGAAGTACCACAAATACAGCCCGAAGGTGCGCGATATGGCGCTCCCAAGAAGAACTATAGATGAGTATATCGTCGAAGAAGACCAAGACAAAGCGTCGCAAGAAGTCCCGAAAGATATCATTCATAAGTCCATGAAAGGTGGCTGGGGCATTCGTGAGACCGAAGGACATGACCAAAAATTCGAAATGGCCGTCATGAGTACGAAAAGCTGTTTTGTGAATATCCGCAGGGTGCATGCGATTCAGATGGTACCCGACGCACAAATCCAGCTTGGAGAAGACTCGGGCATGAGCCAATTCATCAAACAATTCTTCAATGACTAGAATTGGATACTTGTCCTTGAGGGTGATGGTGTTTAAGGCCCAGTAATCCACACAGAAATGCCATGTACCATCTTTCTTCTAGACCAAAAGAACGGGTGACGAATAAGAATTGGAACCCGGCTAAATGATCCCGCTCAACAATATCTCCTTGACCAACTTCTCAATCTCAGCTTTTTGAATATGCAGATACCTGTATGGACGAACATTGGCAGGTGTAGCCCCTAGCATAATAGGAATATGGTGGTCATGAGACCGAGGCGGCGGCAGACTAGAGGGTTCCTAGAACAACTCCTCAAAAGCCGAGAGCAAGGCGGCCAATTCAGGAGGGAATTCCGATCGAGCTGAGGCCTCAGATGATAACAATTGCAAGAAGAACCCCTGGGTCAATAATAAAAATAATATTAAAACAATCGATCGTATTTACTGGAGTTTTTGATCCGCACAATACAGTAAACACGATCGCCGTGTGCGGAAAAACTTAAATCAAGCCTATTTTGACTCGGATTTGGAAGGGGACTTCGTGGTTTCTCTTCAAACATATAAATAAGCCTTAAGGGAGAACGTATTGGGCATTAGAGAATAGATCTTGAGCTATTTTGGAGGCTAGAGAAGAGCAAAAAGAAGGAATCTTTTGGAGCCAAAGAAGAAGAAGGATTCATGACGATGGATCTACATAAATAGGCTTTTCTTTTCTCTCTTCCTATGTGTAACTAAATTCCTTGTCAAGGCTAGATGAAGTCCTAGATATGTGTATTGCTACTCTTGTTAGTTTCATTTAATAAAGTTGATTATGATTCATGCTTAATGCGATTTCATGAGTATTCTTTTGAGTGCCTGACTATAGACTTAATTGATTATGAATGGAATTAGATATTGTGTTGATTCTATGCCCGACCAAGGATAGGATTAATTACATTATAACAGGTTTGTGATTGATTTTATGCTCGACCAAGGATAGGATTGATTACTTAATAGTGAATGAACTTTCGTGTCCGACCAAGAACATTAGTAAATTCATTAGTAATTCGTGTGTCCGCCCAAGAACACGAATAACCATATCATGTCAATTTGTGCATAATAATAATCAAGAGTAGTAATTGCATGTCTAGTGGTGGATTCATTGCCTTGATAATTCTCTACACTGATTCAAATCCTTTAGAAGTAGTTAAAGTTTATCGCTTTCCTTAAAGTAATTAAAAATTACAACTTTTTTCTTGAGTTTGGTAAATTATTTAATCGTCCCTGAGGTTCAGCAACCCTTTCTATACTCGCCGTAGTACAATTACCTTGTGCACTTGCAAGGGTTTAATTTTAAACGATCAGGAACACCATGTGATAATGAATCCATTGAGATCATAGAGTGAAGGGTACCTGGGGAACCACCCGAGAGCTGGACCGAATGGCCACCAATTGTAAACTGCATCGTCATGTTGTCGAAGTTCCAAACTACATCACCAAGGTCACGGAGCCATTGCACGCCGAGGACCACATCAGCCCCCTGCGTAGGCAATAAATAGAGGTCCAGAAGAAAGGCGTGACCCTGGATAGTTAACTCCACTCTGGGGCACATGCCAGCGCTACGGAGGTTGGAACCATCACCAATTTGGACGTCAAATGGGGACGAGGCTTGCAAAGGATATCCCACCCGCAAGGCAACCTTATCATTGATAAAATTATGAGTACTACCAGAATCGATAAGGATAGATACCTTTTGCTTCTTGATAGCTCCTTGGACATGCATAGTTTGAGGCATGTATGCGCCTGATAAAGCATGGAAGGAGATCTCAGGCTGATCAACAGGGGGCGGGTCTGGGGCAAACCCAGCCCTGTCATCATCCTCAGGGCCCTCGTCCCATAGACCTTCCAAGGCCAGGAGGGCGCGGGTCTTGCAACGATGCCCAGGAACAAAGCGTTCATCACAATTATAACAAAGACCTTTTGTGCGACGCTCCTCCATTTGGGCTTGTGTCAACCTGCGGATGGGTGGCTGAGACGGAGGAGGAGCATGAGAGTCAACCGGAGGGGCCTGGGAGGCTGGTGACATGGCCGGCCGTGTAGGAGCCCGCCAGGAGTTCCTTTGTCTATTCAGTCGCTCCTCCGCAATCCGGGCATGCTTAATTACCTCATCCATAGATGTGCGCGGGTAATGGTGAATCGCATAACAGATTTTGAGCTTCAAGCCTTGCATAAACTTACCCACCAGGGCCTCTGGAGTCCAATACAGTACCCAACTGGCTATTCGCATGAATTCTATCTGGTAAGCACGTACCGTGGAGGCCTACCGTAAGGAGCTGAGTTCATTGAAATCAGCATATTCCGTAGGCCCGAATTGAACACAAAGCTCCTGAATGAATTGTTGCCAGGAATGCCGTGGTTGTTCTGCTTCCAAATATTGGTACCAAATCAAGGCGTCGCCGGTGAGATGGAAAGAAGTTACCATCAATTTGTCCTCGTCGGAGCGTGTGTCCAGGTAACGGAAGAACTTCTCAGAGTCTAGTCTCTGCCACCGGCGGCCTTGGACCCTGGCGCTCGTCTCGCAAATGCGCGTGAGTATTCCAACTTGATTCTGCCTAGGTAGCGTGCCAGTCGAATTCCTACTCCTCATCGTCCATGCCCCTGCCTGTGGGTGATGGCACAAAAGGACCCGAAGACGGAGGGGGCCTGGCCCCCTGCTAGTCTGGTGTGCCGGCGCCCCTGGGTGGTGGATAGGGGGTGTGCTGGTCCTAGTGGCGGCTCACCAATGGAGGGCATCTAGCAAAGGGGTCCGTCGGGGGGGTGGAAGAACCCCCTTGTCAGGACGGCCCGCACGTGTGCTAGCCGTCACGGTTAGGGCTAGCCGATCAAGGGACTCGCGGACTGACGACATCTCCTTTTGTGCTTGTTGTTGGCCCTGTATGAGGACCTGGATGAGGGGTGCTAGGGTCCCCGTCATCATCTTGCACAGATCCTCCCCTCTAGTTGGGGAGGCTGGCGCCCCAATAGAAGGATCTCCTTGCACATGTGGCCCAGCTGACTGATCATCAAGGTCTGGCCGTGGGTTACTTCTGGCCATCGCGAAGGGTCGTCGCGAATCCAAGGTTCGTTGCTATGATACCAATGATATGTCCTAGCAATCTGAGACAATAAGGCTTGAAAGAATTGGGAATTGGGGTAAAGGAAATAGGGAAGATGGAGTTAGGGAAGAAGAAGAGAGGGAAAGGAGGAGAGAGGAGGATCGGGGAAAGGAGGGAGACTCTTAGCTGGCCGGCGGCTCAGCTGAGAGGGACGAGAGGGGCCGAGACAGAGGAAGTAGAGTTAGGGTAAACTCCTCATAATCAAATTAGGGGAGCATGAGCTCAATATATAGTTCCCACGATGGGCTACATTACTCATTGGGCTATTCCCTTTAGTGGGCCTGTGGCCTTATTATAGATTATAAAATAATATGGGCTACTCCTGGGCTACTCCCCAGTAAACTAATAATATAATATGCAGAACATGACAGAATTAAAAGGTTTTAAAATATTTAAGACTAAGACAAAGTGCATGGAATTAAAAATATGTAGAACTATAGATAGAGCCTGTGGCAAGAAGTGTCAAGGTGTGATCAATTCCGCTACTTAGGATCCATTATTCATAAAGAAGGGGATATTGATAGTGATGTGGTGCATAGGATAAATGTGGGGTGGGTAAAGTGGAGGGCAGCCTCGGGAGTGTTGTGTGATAGGCGTGTTCCGAAAAGGCTTAAAGGCAAGTTCTATAGGACAGCCATTAGGCCTGCAATACTCTATGGAGCCGAGTGCTGGGCACCAAAGAGGAGTCATATAGATAAATTGAATTTAGCCGAAATGAGAATGTTAAGGTGGACGAGTGGGATAACTAGGAGAGATAGGATTAGAAATGAATATATACGGGAGAGTCTAGGAGTAGCTCCTTTAGGGAGAAGCTGAGGGATTGTAGGTTGCGTTGGTATGGGCATGTGCAAAGAAGACCATTAGATGCCCAAAATAGGCCTGAATGGAGGAGTAAGATCCGTGTCGTCGACCCCAAATAGTTGGGAAAAGACACTACTTGATTATGATTATGATTATATTTTTATTTTTTATTTTGCTCGAGGACTAGCAAAATGTAGGTTTGGGGGTATTTGATATACACATAAATACACACATTTATATGCCTCTAATTCCTAATTTGTTAGTGCTATTTCATGATAATTAGGAATAATTATGAGTTGTTGAAGTTAATTCACTAATTAGGACTTTACTTTATTTAATAAGAAATTGGCCTTAATTGATTTTTGATTGCTTGCGTAGGTTTCAAAGAGCTCGAGTTATAGATTATGGATTCATCACGCCTCAAGTGGATTTATATGTGAAGAGATCAAATATCGGACAGTTAAAGAGTCTTTGGCGTGGTTTTAAAGCTTGAATTAATTTAAAAAGAAAAGATCAAGTGTAGAGATGATCCAGATCATTGATAGTCATCCGGGGAGAAGGCAGGTTTTGTTCCTAAAGTAAAAAACCATCAAGATGAGATCTAACGGATGTGAGCGAACAGGTTTTGAAAAGGAAAATAAAAAAAGAGAAAAAGAGAAAAAGGAAAACGGCCGAGCCGACGCTCGGCCGCTTGACAAAACAGAGAACAGAGCTGTTCGAGAGGGAGTTCTAGAACAGCTGCCGGTGGAGAGCTGGTGGAACAGTGCGTTATTTTTGTAATTTTTTTCGATAATTAATTATATAATTTCCCCTTCCAAAAACTACATATTCATAAAAAAGTCGATTCAAAAGCCAAACATGAGTAGCATGGTCCAAATTAGCCTCTTTATAGAAATGGTTTAGTAGAAAAGCAACGAACACGGACAATTTTGAAAACTGAACTCTAAACATAACACAGGAAAAAAAGATTGAACAGAAAAATGCACTCAATTTGATGGCATAAAATCAATGTAATAATTCAAGCAAAAACCAAAATTAACATAAAAGAGATTTGGATGGTCTGCTTATACAAAACAGTGATACTTGTTGACACAACAAAATTGAATATAAGATGATGGAACAAAAAACAAAAAAATTTGGGCGAGCACAAAATCTTCTCTTTCATGAAACATTAACATTGATCATGTATTGTAGTTTTTCATTAAACCGATAACCAAAAATGTATCAGAAGAAAAATGGAACACTGAAAAATGGCCAAAAATTATAGCATGGGGCATTGAGGAAAACATCAAGGAAGCCACCCTACTACGATCAACAGAGGGGTTGGAGTCTCGGTGGGGGTTGATGCCGAAGGGCTGGCTTGTCGCTGAGATTGCAGGAGGAAATGGTCTTTGATTTCAGGCAAGACATAATGCTCTTTCAACACCATTTGCAAGTGTGCACTGCATCATTTCCCGCTTTGTCATTTTGGCAACACCGAAAGCACTGAACTTGAGCCGTAACAATATATTGCAAAATTTCAATATGATAAATATTAGTTCGTCAAGAAGTTGAACCAATATGTATAATCTTCTTCACTATGGATGAACTACTCAGTCAGAACTCCAAATTCTTTTTAGATGTTACCATCTGCTCCATCTACTTGAGCAATGAAAGCCCGTAAAATTTATTCTGCATCTCTACAGTCCAACTCTTTCCGAACAAACCCTCAAAATTCTTCCAAGATTTAATGTCTTCAATGGGTTCCGATGGTCATCATTTTTCAGTGTATTTTTTGGTCGTGGACAATTTTCACATTCTGTTCGAATTTTATCTAAAATATATCCATACCAGTGTCTGTTTTGTCTGAGAAGATGAAGTTCAGAACTGCCAAAGAAGAGTGGGCCATATCGCTTACTGCTTTCACCTTGCCTGGGGGGCCTTGTTGTGAACGTGTTGTAATCAGTCTAGGAAGATGAAGAGTCAGTCTAGGAAGATGAAGAGTCAGTCTAGGAATATGAAAAGGTCAGGAATGTTGTAATCAGTCTAGGAAGATGAAGAGTCAGTCTAGGAATATGAAAAGTCACATCTTGTAATCAGTCTTGGAAGACGCGCCTCTCCTTCCTTATAAGGAGGACGTCTTCCTCCTTCTAGGTATGCAATATGAATTGATTTCTCTCTACTATCTCTTCCTTGTCTTCCTCCCTTTTTTCGGCCATGATACCTGGCCCTGTTCGTGTCCCATACCGGGACACAACATTGGTATCAGAGCGGGTTGTTCCTTACCGGCCACGCGGAGACGCAGAGGATCCTTATCGGCCACGCAAGGGAGCCGCCTGGTTTTCCTCTCAGCCGGAATGGGACTCACCTCCGCCACCGCCGGCACCGTTGCCAGGCGCCGCCGCTGTTCAGCCATTGCCACCACCCTCAGTTTCGCGATGGAACTCACACCACCAACCCCGTCAAAATCAGAGACCTTCTCAGTTTCCTCAGATCGCCTCAATTGTTTGTGCCGGCGAATGGGTCGACTCTCCGTATGTCCATCCGTCGAACAGGCCCTGCTGGGGCGATCCATCCCTTCCATGGTGCTCTCCACCATCGCCAGGAGCACCTCCTTCGGCCCCAGTCACCGCGGCCAATGCCACAGCTCAGCCGATGGTCTTGCCGTTGACGGCTCCAGCCGGGATGGATGTGGATGACGTAGAAGAGGAGGAGGACGAACTTGCCGACGATGTCGATGGAGTGGTTCCCATACCCACCGCTCTGTCACCTTCCTCCACCGCCGCCTTGATGACCATTGCCATCCTGATCGACAACATCGATGCGATCGTTCCGCCAGACACACCTCATCTTCCAAAGCCCCATCACTCGCGCAAGTCCATTCCGGCCACCGGTGGTGTCAAGTAGCCCCGTCGTGCCGCCTTCATCCCCTCCGGTACCAGACATTTTTTTGGATATTTGGGTAAAGAAAAGAAGGACCTTTCAGCCTTAAGAGCCGCCGCCGTGACCTATGTGGGCCACTTTCTGGTGAAGACGAGCCTTTACCCACCGTCTCGAGACCACGCCGCCCTGAAACTGGAGCCCCTTCTCCCTGGCCACGAGACCAAAGTTTCGATATTTGAAGACTGCGCTTTTCCCGACACCGACGTCGTAGCCACCGCCGCCATCGCCACCTACAAGTTCGGTCTCGCTGTCAAACCCTCCAATGAGACCCTCAAGTCCGGTATCGCTGCCTTCCCTTTCTGCTCTCTCTCCAACTCAAGGCCCCACGACCAAAATGATCATCCAGACTGCATTGTCAGATAAGGACTTCGATAACACCAGAATTATGAATTGCGAGATCATGTTGACCCTTGTCGATCTTCCTTTGAGTAAAGCCAATGACACGGACGTGGGGTTGATTCCTTCTTGTTGCCGGAATGGTACCTTGTTGCCACCCACCATGGATTTCAGCAACTCTGCATCAACATTCCAGCTCCAGGTCTACAAAATGTCACCGGGTCTCGATAGGATGCTGCTTTTCGCGCCTCAGAACTGGACGATCAGTGGAACCCTCAATCCAGACTACGAGTGCGGCCCTCCGGTGCGCATGAGCCCAGCTCAATTTCCTGCTTCTCGTGGCTGGCAGTCCACCACATCGGCAATTGCGAGTTGGCAGGTGGGTTGTAACACTACTCAGGCGAAGGGCTTGAAACCTCGATGCTGTGTTTTATTCTCTGCGTTTTACAACAATTCTGTAGTTCCATGCCAGAATGATGCGTGTGGTTGCCCTGTTAGCGTGGGTAACACTTGGAGTTCCAGGGCCCCTGCACTTCTTCTTCCACTGGAGTCTCTTTTCGTTCCTTTCGCCAACCAAACAGATACGGCCCTTGCTTGGGCCAACCTCAAACACTTCAACGTGCCAAGTCCTTTGCCTTGTGGGGAATTTTGCGAAGTTAGCAGCAATTGGCATGTCTCCACTGATTACAATCAAGGTTGGACTGCGAGTATTACTCTTTTCAAATGGGAGGGCTCCAATTTTGTTGATTGGTTCACTGTTGTTGCTGTCTCACGAGAATGTCCTATCCAAGGTTATGATCAGTACAAGACAGTGGAGAAAGCCGCAGACATATGGAATATCATCTTCCCAGGTGATTATATTTCTGTATGTGGTGAGACAAAAGGCATGGCCAAGGATGTCCGTTGGGTGCTGCACACGATCGTCCAGGAACAAGGGTCACTCGATGGATCTCATGCTTTGCATACTAATTTTTTCTACACTAAAGATAGTGTTAATGGGTTCATTTTGCTTCTTGTGTTTGATGATGACACTTCTACTGATGTCTTGGATACTACAAATGAGTTGGTGGACAGGCACACGATCTCTAGCAACAATGAGGTTGGACTTACCTTTACGGGATTGAGTGGAATGCATGCTCCACCAAGAAAAGAAGTTCGGAATGCAAGTCTTTCGTGTATGTATGAGGGAATCCTTGTGATCGTTGTTACTGGGACTAATAAATCTACAGCTGACTCCTTGCGTCGCCAGATTGGGGTTTTTGTGCACCTTGCAGAATTGTCAGGACGATCTTACACTGCTTCTGAATTCGAACAGCTTCCACCATTGCAGCAAATATTAGCTTTGCAGCGCATGATATTCTTCACCAGGGTAGGTCCATCTCACAAAAAGATGCTGGTTGAGGCTCTTCAAAACCAAAATGCAGTGGTTGCGATGACTGGTGATGGTATCAACGATGCACTAGCATTAGCTGCAGCCACTGTTGAAGTTGCCCTTGCTCAGAGTGCCGGTACCGGTGCCAATGTCGATTCGGTGCTAGTTCCTAAATTGTTGGCTCTTATTGAATCGACTTTACAGGCTACTCATGGTGTAGGTCCGGTGGAAGCATACCATGCTTTGCGCAACAGTTTTCAGGAGCATTCGTGGTTCTACTCTTCTCGTTTTGCCACATGGATGACTCTTTTCCTTGGGCTACAAAAAAAGGATATCTGGAATGCCATCAAGTTTGGGACTGTATTGGACAATGTTGTGTTCGATGACCACACAAGAGAAGTGGACTACAACGATAATTTTGTTCCAGAGAACCCTCGGGCATCCTACCCAATCGAATACATCCCAGATGGAGTCTTAACAGTGGTTAGTATATTTGGGCCAACTGCTGACGCTGCAATTAGCTCACATATGGACGTTGCCATTGACAGTTTCCCAGGATCCACTGAAGTTGGGAGAATGGTCATTTGTGTTGCCGGTTCTAGTGTGTTTGTCCAGGAAGGCATTTACGCAGCATTTGTGATGAAATCATCATAGAAAGCCTTTGAGCTTCGTCGGCCCACAAGCTTTATGAGTTATTGGCAGCACTACGCAGAAAGTGAGATGTTGGCGATCGCTTATTTTATATCCGATTTCCTCCCCGGTTGGAGCGCTTCTTCTTGGCCGACTTGAGGACAAGGCGGTAGCGGAAGCGTGGTGGAATGTTGTGAACGTGTTGTAATTAGTCTAGGAAGATGAAGAGTCAGTCTAGGAATATGAAAAGTCACATCTTGTAATCAGTCTTGGAAGACGCGCCTCTCCTTCCTTATAAGGAGGACGTCTTCCTCCTTCTGAGTATGCAATATGAATTGATTTCTCTCTACTATCTCTTCCTTGTCTTCCTCCCTTTTTCCGGCCATGATACCTGGCCCTGTTCGTGTCCCATACCGGGACACAACATGCCTATAAAACGCGATGGGTCTCCCTTGGAAAAATAAAAGAGACAAAAAAAATTTACTTACCAAATGAAAACCACAAATTGGGTGCCCTTGCAAAAGAGCCGGGTGTCAAGAGCAGCGGCCTTTTTCATATTCTTCTATGAAATAGTGTTCATATTTGTTGATGATACACGTGATGTGATGACCATATGTTTTCTATCCATAGCTTCTAAAGTACGCCGCTTCCGAGGCATTGTAAAATTTGTGTTGAGGTACAAGTTAGTATCTTAACACAAATGATGAGATTGTGAATAAAGAAAAGTGAATGGAGAGTTATTGTTGGACATTATGTAGTAATCTACTTCAGTTTTATTTTATCTAAATTCATTCTAAAACAAAGGTTACTCATCAAGAGGCCATAGTAACAATTATAAAGGCAAGTCTAAGACATATATTTATTTCATTGTGATACAATGGTAACATTACTTATGTACGCGGTAATTGATACAAGATGATATCATTGCTGTTGCTTTTGAAATGTCTAAGTGAAAATAGACTTATACTCTTTGGAGATGGGGCTAAAATTAGCATTGAGTTAGTCATATAATGATGGTATTCTTACCAAACTGCAATCAATAACTATTGTGAGGTTTTATATAAAAAACTTATGTGAGGTTCTCTCGTGCCCCGAAATTCCCGGCCTCATCAGAGTGCGAAAGACGGGTCTTGAAGCCAAAAACTCGGGAGAGCGATCGAATACTCAATCATCCAGTCAATTATACCATCACAAAAGGATGTATAATTGATAACACTCAGTCTTCAGAATCAACATCATCAACAATGTGAAATAAAAATACATAGTCTCAAATTATTCTCTAATACAATCATTAAAATATTCAATAATAACCAAAACCACTAAGTATTTTAGGCACACATGCCATAATACCACAATTGTTCAATAATAGATAAAATAAGAGATAACTTCAAATCTTTTCCAAACACAGTCTTCATCTTTTCCTAGAACTGCAACCTGACCAGATTTATTCCTCTTTCACGACTACATCAAATGATGCATGAGTATTCCGCTGAAATACTCAGTATGATGGAAAAACCCACAAGAATAGAATACACAGTATGTAGAATATGAATAGGATTTCACAAATGACAAGAGTAATCATCATCAACATAACTGAACATCCAGGTATCTTACTTGAAAAATATCATAATTCATCAAGACTCCGAACATCAAAAGTGTAAGGAGAAATTATCATTCATTATTGACCTCAAACATCAAAAGTGTAAGGAGATCCAATTTCTGCTCTCAGACCTAACCACTCACAAGTGGCTACTTGCCAGATTACCCTAGAGGTTCTTTTATTGGAACCCGGTCATGTGTCTAGGATACTGGTCACATCAGTGTTTACAGACACAATGGACGGAGACTGCAAGACCTTTCATAATATCTCATAGCTTAAAGCGTACGTACATGCCTCTCTTTGGGAGAAGCCTCGTAAGGTTCCATAAATAGCAAAGATGTCGCAAGATCTAGCAATGGCTCTCTGAGCATACTATGATTCCACCTCGGGGAGACCCTCATAAGGACTCTTGAGGAGAAGCAATCAATATATATGAGCAATATTTCTCATGACAGAGGTTGCAACGCTCTAGAATCAACACATCTTTCCAACATTGGACTCACAAACGAAGTACAACAGAGATTTCAATACCTCTTTCAATTTCTGACTCACGAAATAAATACAATAGAGATTTCAATACCTCTTTCAACATCTGACTCATGAAAGGAGTACAACAGAGATTTCAATACGTCTTATGTTTATTACAAAGCCTTAGTAGTTCTGAATTTTAGTAATCTTTATGGATTAGGGTTTGTTTCACTACCCTTACTTGCTTATACAAACATCCCCCTTAAAATAGGTGCATTAGACGAAGTGGACAACTAATTTGGAACAGAACCAGACCCCTAATCATTGAACTGACCTCCACCACGTGACACATTCGACTGACCAGTAAGGTCAAGACACTAGAGGTGAGGTGTTTCCTATTAGTTGTCCCCTTTGGTTTATAATAGTAACAATAATCATCTATACGAGTGCGAAAGCTATACAAATCACAAGAATTAACAATGAAAAAGGACAACATGATCTGGACAGTAAACAACCCGATCAAGAAGACCTTAAAAGAATAGCACAACGACATAGGTCTCCCTTCTAGTGGCTAGAAAGTGTAATGACAATGAGTTGGAACATAAACTTCCAGATGATTCGACATATCTCATACTATAATGTCAAAAAATTCAAAAGCAAAAAATTATAATATTGTAATTCCAATAGAGAGATGATTTTCACATCAACAATACACCACAATAGAGTTGATCGTTTCAATATTAAACTCTTCCAAGTGCACAAGACAATTGTGCTAATGTGAGTACTTAGGGTTCGTGAACCACATGGACGGAAGACTATTCTACCAAATTCAAAAGAGAAAATTGTTGTTTTAATTAATTCTAATAAAAATAATTAATTTTAGCTATTTAAAATGAGTTGTACTAATATAGAGAAATACCAATGCACCGAATCCACCACTAATTAAACTAGTATTCCTCTCGGACATACACTAATCAGCATATTCCTCTCAGACATATGCTATCAATTCAAATATTATACATACTCCTCTCGGACATAGCACTTAAAACAATTAAAGCAATGGAATTGTGATCTATCTCTCTCAAGCATAGAATCAATGAAACTTTATTCATAAATAACACCTTAGTCTGCGACTCTACATATGTTCCTCTCGGACATGCAAGCATTCATCGGATTAAAATTCACAAAATTCACCCTAGCCTCTCTCGAGCACATAGAATAAACCTTAATGAACTCACATTGATAATAGTGTCACGCCCTGAATTTCAAAACCTCTATAAGAGCGCGGAAGCACCAACACAATAAAGGTAGTGAGGTTGAAACCCGGGACGAGACCGAATACTCGATCAACTTCGTTCCCATTGACATGAACAGGGACAATTACAGGATCCAGAATGATAAACAATATCCACTAACAAAAATCTTAAATAATAAAATCTCGAATTTACTAATTTATTACAATAAACAAGTCTCAACAGATTACAAAGGATAAAGCATAACTCAGCACACAGGCTGATAAGTTCAACACGAACAAGATATTAATGCAAATAAAATTAAATTTACTACAATCAGCAATCCACCCTCAAGCTCCATCAAAATTGTCAGTTCTTTTCCTCTTTGATTCCTGCATCAAGAGATGCATGAGTATTTCTAACGAAATAGTAGGAGCCAAGAAAACCCACAACAAGATAACAACAGGAATACTAATAATATGGTTAAAAAAGTAAGGACACGTTTAACAATGTCAGGATGAGCAAATACAGAGTTTACTTACCTGGATAGTAATCATCATCGAGGACCATCAACGGTCAAGAAATAGACAAACATTTAAGTTCAAAGCTCCAAACGTACAGTGCGTCAGGAGGAAAATAGAAATGAATATTGACTCCAAACATCTAGAGTGTCGGAGATAACAATTTCTGCTCTCTGTTTAGTCCACTTCCTCTATGGACATCAATACCAAAACATCCTAGAGGTTCTTCAGAGGAACCCGGCCATGCGTCTAGGGATGCTATCCCCATCGGTGCTTACGGGCACAATGGGCGGAGACTATAGACCTTTCGTACTATCATACAGTCTAAAAGCGCACGTGTTGCCGTCATCGGCTGAACTACAAAGGTTCATTCAATAATCTGAGGATCTAGCAATAGCTTGTGAGTATACTATGATTCCACTCTAAGAGCGTTCATCAATGACTCTTAGTGGAGAAACAGTTTATATTGAACTAAATCAATCAAGAAATAATAAGGGTTCTCTCATCTAGAGACCCAGACCATAATATTCAGAATTAGACTCTTAGAGGAGTAAGACAACAATTTTGTTGATATCATATGAAAAGACTCACATCGGAGTATTTGAAGCTTTGTGCGTGATCAACATCGATAACTCAGATTATGACTCATTAAGAATCGGAAGACAAAATCGCATCACCGTACCTAGCCCTAGATATGACAATCCCCCAAGAATAAGGATACAAGATCCTCATTATCAGAAATAGATCAACCATAGTGTACAATGTGTTGAATCTGAAATAGAGAATTTGTAGGACAAGAAGTCGCTCAAGAACTAGGATACTTAGGATAATTAATTTTGGACAAAAACCCACAACTTACTACTCATACCTATACTGAGTTTTGTACAATTACTTATCATTTTTTGATCACTGCTCGTCAGTGCAGGAACAGTCCTAGCCGAGAGCAATTATTAACATATATCTTGATTAGTTGTTTAATCAAACCTAATTAGCTAATCAATTACATTTATTAGAACTGATTACACATTCCTTAAGTTATTTACAGAACCTAGAAGGCTCTGAAATTCTTATATTAATACATTATGTAAAGAGTTTTACATAATGTAATAATCTCTTTAATTTCTCAAATTTCCATTATTGCCATCATCTAATTAAAATCAATTCCAAATCGGTTTGAATTAGGGATCTTTATTGCTACTGCTCCACGATTTGCTCTCTTGCCAAAACTAATCAAATCACATTAAATCACTAATGTGCACACGCCCCTAGGCATGTGCCCATGTGTCTCAAGGACCCTGCGCTGCTTTGGCGCCCAGGTGACCCTGGCGCCCAACACATCTGGCAACCAATGCTTCACCAACTTTTAGTACAAGCGTAAATACTTACCAAAAATAAATTCCCACTACGAAGGTCCAATTTAATAAATTGAAATAATTCAAATGAGTCACAACACTTAGTGCTCGCACCCTGGCGCCCGACCCCTACTCCGGCGTCAGGTGCACTCAGCCCCTGGTGCCAGGCCAGCCTCAGCGCTAGGTTGAACCCAACGCCAGGGCTAGTCCTCGCACCCTGGTATACCACCTAATCTAGTTTATCAATTCCACACATTCATAATCATCAAAATAGTAATTCTACACACCAGATTATAAGATATCACCAAAAATCAAAACAGGCAGCAAAACTTTCCTATTTTTGACCAATTTCCTAAAATAACAGTTTTAGTAAACATACCGATTTTTCGGGTATTACAAATAGAATAAAGGTTCATAAATCACAAGATTAGAGAGAAAGAAAATGATACAACCAATCTAATTAGGCTTCATCTACGCCTTGGAAGTAGTCTAGCCGAGCATCAGATGAGAAACACCAATCATCATATTTTTCGTAGAGCCTCACGACAATACTGTGGCAGTACTATTCACAGTACTGTTCACCGTCCAAATTTATCCCGAAATCTCCTTCTGTCAGCTATTTTTATAACAATTCGAGAGAGTCCTCCTCAACCAAGTCTTTCTGACTTTAGAATAATCCCAAATCCCAGATCCAATTGGTTCCCATGCTTAGCACGACTCTGTTTTTCATCCAAAAAGGACTCCTTCATTCCTAATTGAGCTTACCTCTGACCTCCTCTTCGATTGTCTACTATTTTGCCACCTCCACCGTCAACCTCAGAACCTCCTCTGCGATGCCCTAGCACGACTCACCATTGATCGCCATCTAGCTTTGCCATCGGCCATGACTGGATCTGCATCAAGTGGCCACCTTTCTCTGTCGATCGCTCGAACAGAGCTCGAGCAGCCGAGCTTCCCTTCTCCGGTGGCCATCACCACCATGCATGAGCCTCGCCAGAGCAATCAACCTCGTCGATTGCATGATAGGGTGTCTCACAAGCCACGTAGGCACCAGCATGACCGCTGGTGTTTGCGTGGCTTTTTTAAAAAAACAGACCCAAAAGGCGCGGTTCAACTGACCCTCTCAGTATTTAACAAAAAGGCATCGGTTAAACAGATGCCTTCGGTATTTAACCTGAAGATGTCAGTTGACCCGATGCCTTTCAACCCCTTATCACCTTTCGTTGAACACTTTTCCATGCGATATTGCCTCTCTATTCACAGACAAAGGCCCTTGTCCCCCCTCACCCATTTTACGAAATCCGACTTTGTTTTTACCTGATAACACAATATACATAAACTTACACAAAAAAATTAATATTACAAAGTTATATAAAGTTAATGCATACAAAGTTATACAAAATATTACAAGTGTTCAATCAACTCTCCTCAACCTATTCCTACCCCGTCCTCGTGCTCGAGCTGGAATTTCCTCAGGCTCAACGTTAGGTATAGAATCTGAAGACGAAGGTGCCTGACGTAGAGCACGAAGTGCATGCTGTCGTTGAGTATATACCTTCGAAGAAAGATGCCTCTCAACTTGCTCCAACGGGGCATCTGGAACAACTGGTGATGGGGTAAAACCCGTCGTGTCGGCTGATGATATCACAACGTCACGTGAAGCTAATAAAGGTTCTTGAACAACCTCCACTCCTGGAATCTCAGTCATAACTGTTCGAAGCAATGGCAACTCGCAAGAGCATGACCAGAGATATCGTGTATCGTCTAATATGCCGCTACGAAGCTATCGTAGGGACAAAGCACTATGAGACTGAGCGTGCACTTGTCTCACACAAGTAAGCTACAAAGGAAAAAGAATATATGTTATCTACTCATACAATGGTGAATTAAATCAAATATGAAGTCAAAGATACACACCAACGCCCGCTCATTGTCACCCCTCGGTTGATATAACATCTCCGCCTCATGCAGAGGTGGCATGATAAGTCTCCTCGTAATCCTGAAGTACCATCTCATGTATGCATTATCCGCATCTCGCTCCATCATAGTAGGCTCCCCTTGAACGAGAGTGGTCGTTCGGTTATCCCATCTAGTAATATAGGCCACATGATGCGACCTCCAATCAAAACTCCCTCGGCCTCAATGCGATGATCGTTCAATGAACTCCACAACAAGAGGGGGGAAAACCTGCTCAATTTCAAATTACAACATAACCCGATCGGGAACATGCATCTCGACGATGTCAACACATATAAGTGGCGTCCTAGATAGCCACACATGTGTTCCATCCGTAGATACTCTAGGTAACTGCGCTAACACATCATCATAATATGGCTGCCACACACATATCTCTGGTCACACACATATCTCTGCACTTGTCTCACACATTCATTCCTACACAACATATGAAGATGGTATTCGTGTCACTATGAGGATTTACATTCATTATATTCATAACATGTGTAATATGAACGACCAATACCTGGCCAGATCATTGATAGTCTAATTCAGATCTATACATCATGAGGACACTGTGAGGATTTACAGTTATTTTCTTTTTAGCATTCCACCTAACATGAAGAAGATGAAAAATTGAGGTGATAATGCCAATAGAATATCACCAAATAACTTAAATAGATAACACATACCGAACTCCTAATGGAGACAAACCATCTAGTGGAGTGCTCTAAATGTTTGGATGGCCAACATGCAATCTCTCCCACGACCATTGCTGTTTGACACATACGCCCAACATCAATCAAATGTTATACTTGTGAGAAAGATAGTAGCGAAAGATTATTGATGGTTTACCTGGATCAGGGTGATGCACCCGGCAATCCCTAATGTGCTAGGTTGGCAAGCTTTTGCCAACTCTCTGTACAGGTAGGCAAGGGTGGCACTACCCCATGCATACTGTCCCACGGTATACAAATCCTCTAAAAAAAGGAGATATATGGGGTGCACATGGCTGCTGCTGCTATCGGAAAATATAGTGCTACCAAGCATATAGAGTAAATATGCTCGTGCATGTTGTTCGACGTCAATCTCTGTGGCATCCTCCGGCAGGCAACTGAACTGCTTTCTCAACCACAAAAGACTGACCCTAGTTCGTCCTTTCAATGATTCACGTGGAGGTACCCGTCCAAGAAGGTATTCATATACTTCATTCTAGTCAATGCTCACAGTCGAGCAACTCACCGCAATGCCATCAATGTGCAATCCGAGTAGTACAACAACATCCTGTAACGTTATAGTCATCTCCCCCAAATGCAAGTGAAGCGTCTCCCTCCGCCATCTCTCAACTAGGGCAATGATGAGTGACCTATACATGAATTATGCTTTTTATTATCCCTTAAACTTATGATTATGCTAGTATTTGATTAGAATAACTACTACTTTAATATACTTTTTGGTTTTTGTAGGAAACAAGAGTCATACACAGAAATGAGGTGAAAAGTAACTCAAATAGTTAAACTATCATAACTTCATGTACAAATCTCAGATTGGACTGATTCAAACTTGATGTAAAATTTCAAGAAATCAGCTTTCTAATGCCACTAACTACACATAATTCGGAGTTTGGAGCGAAAAGTTTTAGCCATTTGAAATTCATAAACAATAACCACGATCGATCAGCTATCAATGCAATCGATCGCCTCAGCCGCAAAAATAGTGTATTGAAGGAAACGATCGATCGGACCTCAAAACGATCGATCTTATCTACTGAAATTTTTGATCCGCACAAGACAGTAACTACGATCGATCTGTATCATACGGCATCGATCGGCGAAGCGATCGATCAGAGGAAAATAACGAAGGAATTGCGATCGGTCGGTAGGCGAACGATTGGCAATACGGAGCGATCGATCGCCATGTGCGGAAAACTGAAATAAGACCTATTTCGACTGGGATTTGGAAGGGGACTTCGTGGTTTCTCTTCACTCTTATAAATAGGCCTTATGGGAGAACATTTTGAGCACCAGAGAATAGACTTTTGAGCTATATTGGAGACTAGAGAGGAGCAGGAGAAGAAGTCTTTTGGAGTAAAGAAGAAGAAGGATTCATGACGATGGATCTACATAAACAGGCTTCTCTTTTCTTTCTTTCTATGTGTAACTAAACTTTTATTCAAGGCTTGATGCAGCCCTAGATGTGTATTTCTCCTCTTGATAGTTTAATTTTATAAAGTTGATTATGATTCATGCTTAATGCGACTTCATGAGTTTCTTTTGAGTTCTTGATCATAGACTTGATTGATTATGAATGAAATTAGATATTTTGATTGATTTTATGCCCAATCAAGGATAAGATTATTTGTACTATAATAGAGTTGTGATTGATTCTATACCCGATCAAGGATAGGATTGATTACACAATAATGGATGAACTTTCGTGTCCGATCAAGAACGTTAGTGAATTCATTAGTAATTCGTGTGTCCGATCAAGAACACGAATTACCATATCATATTAACTTATGCTTAATAATAATTTAGAGTAGTAATTGCATGTCTAGTGGTGGATTCTCTACCTTGATATTCTCTATATTGATTAATTCTCACTTAATCTAGTTAAAAGTTCATTAATTTCTTAGTCTAGAATCAACACTATTGCTTTCTTTTGAATTTGGTAAGTCATTAATCCGTCCCTGAGGTTCGACGACCCTTTCTATACTCACTATAGTACAATTGCCTTGTGCACTTGCAAGGGTTTTATATTTAAACGAACAAGTTTTTGGCGCCATTGCCGTGGACGGAAGCCAATAGTTTACCAGATTCTTAGCATAGTTAGTTTTAGAGTAGTTAGTGAGTCTTAACTTTGATTATTTTTTTTAGTAGCTTAATCTGTGTGTTTGCTTTCTTGAGGAGGATTAAGAGAAGACGTGGAATTCTCGCCAACGTTGAAGGGCCACCCCTTCCCCTAGTTTGCATTCTCTTATCCTTCTCTTTTTAGATTAATTTGTGTATTTGGTGTTTTCTTTTCTTTCTGTGATAGTATATTGTGCTAGTTGTGGATATTAGGACTGTTAGTTGTTGATATCTAGGGCTGCTGGTTGCTAGTTGTGGATATCTAGGGTTGTTTATCTTATTTGTGGATGTGTGATATTGTGGTTCGGATATTAATAAATGCATGGTGAGGAAATGTCTTCACCTTTTTATGGATTTAGCCATGAGAACCCATATAGAAGCTTTAATGATTATTGCTCTTCACACACACCTAATCCCCCTCCCTATGAAGTGCCCTACCACCCACGACCCTTATATGCTGATACTTACAACCGTAGGTGGGATAATCACTCTAATTTTGGGAGTGGCACATCTTCCCTACAATACACAACTCCTCATATGTCGGAACCATGTGCCCCTGTGGAGTGCCCTGATTTTGTACACAAATATGTTAATGAGGCCCAAAGTCTTCATAGGTGGGAGGATCATCCCATTTCCCCTTGGGAGCAACCTAACCCTGGGCCTACTCTTCATAAGGCCCCTAGACAGGATTTCCTAAGCCAACAACTGCCTTACCAACCAGCCTCTACTCCTCAGTTTGGCCAATCATCCTTAGAAGATCAGATGAGCCAGATACTAGCCACCCTAACGGAGATAAAAACAGACCAAAAATCCTAGGCCCAGCTTGTCCATTCTCATACACAGGCTCTTGCCAACATTGAAATACAATTGGAACAGCTAACACAGGCCATGAATATGAACGAAGAATGCATTTTACCTATTGAGCCCCAATATCCAAAGGGTCAACTTTTTGATGAAGGGATCTGTTTTTCCCCTGACTATGACGTTACATCCCTTCAGAATGCCCAAAGGTTTGACAATGAGCTTGAGTGGGTTTTACATAATGGTCAAGAGGGTGTAGAATTTAATGAAGAAGTGAGTGCATTAATAGAACCCAGCTTTAAACCATCTTCCATATTTGAGGAGTCGCATTCTACGGCACTATTAATAGAACCTTCTATTCCTGAAACACCATTCATACCATGTCTTGACCGATCTAACTCTTTATTTATTGAAAGTAACTTAGACCGTTTCATAGATTGTTTAGTTGAGTCACTAATTTTAAAGCAGGGGCCCCTCTTTCCAAAGTTTCTCCACCCACCACTCCATCCTTTTATTCCACGATGTGCTCCATACTTAGGCAACAAGGATAGGAGTGTGTGGTGCAATCATTTAATTGATCCAGGTTGATAACTTGATGATCTGCATCCTGTAGAAGATCGTGGCTCCATCTAGCTAAAGACGTTAAACTTAGCGCTTTGTTGGAGGCAACCCACGTTTTCAGGTGTATTCTCTCATTTTCTTTTCTTTTCCTTATTATATGATCATTGTCATTTTATATTTTGTTCACATTGAGGACAATGTTAATAATTGGTTTGGGGGAGGGAATAGTGCTTGCATAAAATTGAAAAAAAATCAAAATAAAAAAAATCAAAAAATTGAACAATCATAAAAATTTGATTAGTTTTTAGGTTGTTTGTTAGTACTTTTTTTTAGGTTTTGATAGTTTATCCCGTAATAATGCATGTTACAATTCTTAGGAGACTAATTTGCATTGGAAGTATGAGTAAGTATACTGGAGGATAGATACACTTAACTGAGCATATCTTTCTGTTACAGTCCTCTTGGAACAAGTGCTTAAACTAAGAAAATTCACTCACACATTAGTACATTAATGCCATCTAGAGATTTGTTGAATGCTAATTTACAGTGGGATGTCTTTAGTCAGAGTCATTGGATGATGTGTAGTTATCTGTTGAGCTTAAAAGATCATGATAGACCATTTACTTGGCTATGCCAAGGGATTGGAACTGGAAATAGGTTGAGAGTATAATACAACCTGGACAAAATAAAGATGTGTTGAAAAAAAATATATATGAACGCTGAAAATGAAAATGCAGAAAAATGAAAACAAAATGAAAGAAAGGGGCTGCTTGACTTTATAGGATTAACTTAGGCTGATGCTCGGGCCCGAAGTAGTCTCTTAAAACCTAATGCCCTAAGCCAAATTGGTTGGGAGTCATTGGCCTGAGACATTGCTAAACCTAAGCATCTTGAAGTCAGGCCTTACACAGTCCTAAAGAAAAGAAAAAAAAAATCTATGGTGTATTATCCTCTCAAATCTATAATGTTGGACCCGAAGGAGGCGCACAGATTTGTGCTATCATGAACCTAAAGATTACGATGACTATGTAGATTCTGATGTTCTTTGGCTAATGGGTGACACTGGATCTGTATAAACAGAAATTTAGAATGTATTTCTACAATGTTCTACACTTTTACTATTTATGTTATCATACTATATCATACTGAGCAGAAATTTCCAAGATGAAAGTGTGGAATAAAACCACTTACTTGAGGGCTTCTACTTTCCTGTTGATTATGAACCAAGTACGTGTGGTTAATTCTATTAAGCATTGTAGTTTGCATTTGTCGGGGTAATAGGCTGTTTGTTTTGCAATGTTTTAATTTTTGCTTTGTTTTTTGCACTTAGGTTAAATAGATTAATAAATACATGTTTGTTGGTAGCATGGCCGCAAACCCTCACGAGACACAACTCGTCCTACTGGGGACACCCAGAGGTTTAACGGCTTGTTGCATACGCTCAATGTAATCGTATTCCCTACAAAAGTGGTGTTTACTTTTATGCATTAGTTCCCTTAGTTTGTTTATTTAATTTTATTTTTGTTTTATTTTGCTAGGGACTAGCAAAATGTAGGTTTGGGGGTGTAATCTACACATGAATTATGCATTTTATTATCCCTTAAACTTATGATTATGCTGGTAGAATAACTAGTATTTTAAGATAGTTTTTGGTTTTTGTAGGAAACAAGAGTCATACATAGAAATGAGGTGAAAAGTAACTTAAATGGTTAAATTATCATAACGTTGTGTACAAATCTCAGATTGGACTGATTTGAGCTTCATGTTAAATTTCAAGAAATCAGCTTTCCAACGCCACCAATCACGTTCAATTCGGAGTTCAGAGTAAAAAGTTATAGCTATTTGAAATTCATGAACAGTAACCACGATCGATAGGCTATCAATGCGATCGATCGCCTCAGCCGCAAAAACAGTGTATTGATGGAAACGATCGATCGGACCTCAAAACAATCGATCGTATCTACTGGAATTTTTGATCCGCGCAAGACAGTAACTACGATCGATCGATATCATATGGCGTCGATCGGCAAAGGGATCGATCGGAGGAAAATAACGAAGGAATTACGATCGATCGGTAGGCGAACGATTGGCAATACGGAGCGATCGATTGCCATGTACGGAAAACTGAAATAAGACCTATTTCGACTCGGATTTGGAAGGGGACTTCGTGGTTTCTCTTCACTCTTATAAATAGGCCTTATGGGAGAACGTTTTGAGCACCAGAGAATAGACTTTTGAGCTATATTGGAGGCTAGAGAGGAGCAAGAGAAGGAGTCTTTTGGAGCAAAGAAGAAGAAGGATTCATGACGATGGATCTACACAAACAGTCGCCCGTCGTCGCTGCTTTGGGACCACCGGCGCTTGGGCAGAGAGCTCGAGCGCTCTCTGTTCCTCTGCTAGACACCCGAGCAGAAGCTCGGGTTCTTTTTTTTTTTATCTTTTTTTTTTCTTTCAGTGTACCGGCCGAACCAGTTTGGTTCGGTTCTTTCTTTTTTTTTTCACTCTTTTAAAACCCGTTGTATCAAGCTCATCCGCCGGATTGAATCTGAATGCTGTGTACTTTCATTTTGCGCCCGTCTTCCTCATGAGTGGACATCAGCGGTTCAGATCTTCTCTGCGCAAGATATCAGCTCTTGGGTCGCTTTGGCACTTCAAACCCATCTATTTGGTTCAATTTGCAGCCCGAATACTTGAACCTACATAAATAAAATATGTCCCACATTAGACGTACCAAATAATTTATAAAATTACGGAACAGTGTTAAATTGAGTCATTTAGAGAGCATTATTTAATTAATTCCTAATTACTAAAATTCACTTTATTCCTTATTTTAATTAGAAAACATGACTAACAAATAGGTAAAAAGGCATATAAAAATGTGTACTTTTCATGCTTAACAGCTATCATGAACCTAAAGATTACGATGACTGTGTAGATTCTTATGTTCTTTGGTTAATGGGTAACATTGGATCTGTGTAAAACAAAAATTTAGAATGTATTGCTACAATGTTCTACACTTTTACTATTTACATTATCATGCTATATCATATTGAGCAGAAATTTCCAAGATGAAAGTGTGGAATAAAACCACTTACTTAAGGGCTTCTATATTCCTGTTGATTATAAACCAAGTACGTGTGTTTAATTCTCTTAAGCATCGTAGTTTGCATTTTTCGGGATAATAGGTTGTGTGTTTTGCAATGTTTTAATTTTTGCTTTATTTTTGCACTTAGGTTAATTAGTTTCATAAATACATGTTTGTGGGTTGCATGGCTACAAACCCTCACGAGGCACAACTCGTCCTACTAGGGACACCTATAGGTTTAACGGCTTGTTGCATACGCTCAATGCAATCGTGTTCCCTACGAAAGTGGTGTTTACTTTTCTGCATTGGTTCCTTAGTTTGTTTGATTTGATTTTGTTTTATTTTGTTTTGTTAGGGACTAGCAAAATGTAGGTTTGGGGGTGTGATCTACACATAAAATATGCATTTTATTATCTTCTAAACTTATGTTTATGCTAGTATTTGATTAGAATATAGTTTTTGGTTTTTGTAGAAACAAGAGTAATACACAGAAATTAGGTGAAAAGTAACTCAAATGGTTAAATCATCATAACTTCGTGTACAAATCTCAGATTGGACGTTCATGTTAAAGATCAAGAAGTCAGCTTTCCAACGCCACCAACTATGCGCAATTCGGAGTCCAGAACAAAAAATTATAGCCATTTGAAAATTCATGAACAGTAACTACGATCGATCAACTATCATTGCGATCGATTGCTAGAGCTGCAAAATCAATATATTGAAGGAAACGATCAATCAGACCTAAAAATGATCGATCGTATCTACCGGAATTTTTGATCCACACCAGACAGTAACTACGATCGATCGGTATCATATGGCGTCGATCGGCAAACGATCAATCGGAGGAAAATAACAAAGGAATTGCGATCGATCGGCAATATGGAGCGATCGATCGCCGTGTGCGGAAAACCGAAATAAGACCTATTTCGACTTGGATTTGGAAGGGGACTTCGTGGTTTCTATTCAAACTTATAAATAGGCCTTATGGGAGAACGTTTTGGGCAATCTTGGAGACCAACCCTTGGAGAATCTAGAGCTAAATTGGAGGCTAGAGCAAAGGAGAGAAGAAGATAAAGAACACGATGGTGATTTCTCTTCCAATGCGAGGCTAAATACTTTTCCAAGGCGTAGATGAAGCCCAATAATCTGGTTGTTAGTTTCTTTTCTCTCATCTTGTGTTTTTACTCAAGTTGGTATATGGATTTTATTTTATAATCATTGTTAATTCATTAAATATAACGCCCCAAAATTCCCGGCCTCGTCGGAGTGAGGAAGATTTTTTTTTATCTTTTCTTTCATGAGTATGTTTGAGGCCAAAAACCCTGAGACATGACCGAATACTCGAACATCCCGTCTAATACATCACCATGAATAGATGTGTACTCGACAAAAAATAACTGAGTCTTTAAATAACATCATTAACACATATGAAATGAGAACTTAATAATCTTAAATTAATCCATAATACAAGTCATCTAAAATAACTAAAAATCAAAATCATTAAAATGATTTGGCCAAGATGCCAATAATATTGACACTAAATTTAAAATAGGGAAAATAATAAAATAAATCATCAAAAAAAAAATTATGAAAATGACACACTGTAGAAAATATTTGTAAAATAGGGTATCTGACAAGCCACGCACGCGCCCGCGTGGCGCAGGCGCTTGCATGGGTTTTTTTTAAAACCAAACCAAAAGGCGTCGGTTGAACCAACGTCTCTCGGTTAAAACAGAAAGGCGCCGATGCCTTTTACTACCTTAACGATTTTCCGTCCCATTTTAAATAGGCACTCACTTCAACGATACATATCTCTCTCATTTCTAACCTATTTTCGCCCATTTTGTTTTCACTCTTCCTTATTTTTAGTGCTCTTTCTAGTCATTATGATATCACAAAGATGTTGAGCCATCACATACAATTTATCATAGTTTTTGTAGTATTTTTTTCGATAAATAGCATGCGATAGATCAACATCTTTGCGATATCATTATGACCAGAAAGACCACTAAAAATAAGGAAGAATGAAAAAAAATGGGCGAAAATGGATAAAGAATGAGAGAGATATGCATTATTGAAGTTATCACCCCTTTAAAATGGGACAGATTTGTTTTAGTGGGATAAATTTCAATGATGCATATCTCTCTCATTCTTCATCCATTTTCGCCCTTTTTTTTTTCATTCTTCCTTATTTTTAGTGGTCTTTTTGGTCATAATAATATCGCAAAGATGTTGATCCATCGCATGCTATTTATCGAAAAAAATACTACAAAAACTACGATAAATGGTATGTGATGGCTCAACATCTTTGTGATATCATAATGACTAGAATGAGCACTAAAAATAAGGAAGAGTGAAAAAAAATGGGCGAAAATGGGTTAGAAATGAGAGAGATATGTATCATTGAAGTGAGTGCCTATTTAAAATGGGACAGAAAATCGTTAAGGTAGTAAAAGGCGTCGGTTGAACCGACGCCTCTGTTAAGGCGTCGGTCCTTTCTGTTTTAACCGAGAGGCATCGGTTCAACCGATGCCTTTTGGTTTGGTTTAATAAAAAAGCCACGCAAGCGCTCGCGCCACGCGAGCGCCTGCGTGCCCTGTCAGATACCCTATTTTGCAAATATTTTCTACAGTGTGTCATTTTCATAATTTTTTTTTATGATTTATTTTATAAATTCATAAAGATAGCTTTATCTTCCACGACTGTCTTTAAGTCTTCCATTATCTGCACTTGCCATAGCTATACTTTCTTCATGCCTGCATCAGAGAATGCATGAGTATTCCGAAGAAATACCCAGTAGAATGCAAAAACCCACAAGAACAGGTCAACTGAAGTTTCTCAAACGAATAGAAGTACATTGGTCAAATAGAAATAGATGGTTCGGTTTCCAATTGGAAACACGAATTGAGTCAATATCACCAATGGAACATATAAGACTTGATGAACATCAAACCACTCACCATTAGCCCGTGATACTATAGTATTATACTTAATCCATCCTACTATAATACTTACTTAAAGTTTTATATAATACATATAAAGTTCTTAGTATACTTATTATAACATAGGCTATTGCTTTGATAAAGTTTTCCCAACCTTTACCATAATTTCAGTGTTCTATTTTTACATATTAGTCAATTTTCGACCCTTACCAACGTCAAAATAGAAGGAAGAACATTTTACTGTGATTACTCCTATGAGTCTAGTTTACAACCCAATAAACGGCATATTTTTATAATTTTTATATAATTAGTTACAAATATTTTAATGAAGGTCGTCAGCGCAGAAACAGTTCTGGCCGAGACCCTTACTCATAGTTCTAACAGAGTCCTTTAGTCGGCCAACTTTACCAGGCCCTACTGTCCCTCCTGTCCGCCGTCTAACGCCGGCCCATATGGAAGAACGGCGTGCCAAAGGACTCTGTTATAAGTGCGATGAAAAATTTGTTCCCGGACATCGCTACTCCGTCAGGGGTAGTCTCCTCATTGTCGAAGCTGAGGAAGAAGAAATGGCTGAGCCAGAAGAGGCGCCCGGCCTCTATGACCATGTGCAACCGGAGATCTCCGTACATGCCTTCTCCGGCACCTTCACACCCAGGACCATGCGTGTTCAGGGCCAGCTTAAACGTCAACAGGTCGCGGTACTCATCGACAGTGGGTCGACCCATAACTTCATCAACGATAAGGTGGCTCAGCGGTTGGGGTGTTATGTCTCCAACTCTAAACCATTTGATGTGCTGATTGGGGACGGCAAACACCTTCGCAGCATGGGCGTGTGTTCTCAGGTTGAGCTTTTAATCCAGGGACATTCTTTCGTCACCGACTTGTTTCTCTTACCCACGAAGGGGGCAGATGTGGTCCTAGGCATCCAGTGGCTACAGGACTTGGGTGAAGTGGTTTGGAATTTTCGGGACATGATCATGGACTTTGAGGTCGCTGGCCAGTGTGTACGTCTCCATGGTGCGCAACCGGGAACCTTGCACACGGCACAGGCGGTAAGCTCTCTTTTCAGGTTTGTGCCACAGGGTATTTTCCTACAGCAGCGTGCTCTTGTCGATGTGCGCCAACCATAGTTGCCAGACGACATGCTCGACCTCCCTTCCAAACATGTCGACATCTTTGCTGAACCATCTGGCCTACTGCCAGCCCGGGGCCACGATCACTCCATTCCGATCACACCTGGAGCTCCGCCCGCCAATGTTCATCCCTACCGGTATCCACATGTGCAAAAAGCTGAAATCGAGAAGTTGGTCCGGGAGATGTTACAAACAGGTATCATTCGCTCCAGTACTAGTTCCTTCTCCTCTCCAGTTCTCTTGGTTCGGAAAAAAGACGGATCCTGGCATTTCTGTGCGAATTATCGTGCGCTCAATGCCATTACGGTCAAAGATAAATATCCCATACCGGTGATCGAGGAACTATTGGACGAACTGGCAGGGGCAGCCATGTTCAGCAAACTGGACTTGCGTTCGGGTTATCATCAAATTCGTATGCAACCACAGGACATACACAAGACGGCCTTCCAGACTCATGACGGCCACTATGAGTTCCTCGTCATGCCCTTTGGTCTGACTAATGCTCCAGCTACTTTTCAGAGCCTGATGAATGACTTGTTTCGCCCATATCTCCGTCGGTTCGTACTCGTCTTCTTTGATGATATATTAATATATAGCTCGTCTTGGGCAGACCATCTTGTCCACCTTAGGTCCGTGTTTACTATCTTGCGGGCTAACTCATTGTTCTTGAAGCGCTCGAAGTGTTCTTTTGGCAGTACGCAGGTCGAGTACTTGGGCCATATTATTTCGCAGAATGGGTTGGCCACTGATCCATCCAAAGTGGAGACTATGCTATCGTGGCCGCGGCCCACCTGTGTGAAGTCTCTTCGGGGCTTCTTGGGCCTCACGGGCTATTATCGTCGATTTATTGGGCGCTATGGGCTAATTGCTGGCCCACTCACAGCGTTACTCAAGAAGGGGGCTTTTGTCTGGTCGGCCGAGGCCCAGACTGCTTTTGACAAATTAAAATAGGCCATGGTCCACGCCCCGGTCTTGGTTCTTCCTGATTTCAATTTACCTTTTGTTATTGAGACGGATGCCTCGGATGCGGGCTTAGGGGCTGTCCTCCTTCAGCAAGAACGCCCTATTGCCTTCTACAGCAAGGCTCTATCGGGCCACTCCTTGACTCTATCAGCATACGAAAAGGAGATGCTAGCTATTGTGCACGCCATCCAGAAATGGCGACCCTACTTGCTTGGATGGAAATTCCTCATACGGACGGATCATCAACCTCTCAAATACTTTCTAGATCAGCGGGTTTCTACACCTTCACAGCAGCGCTGGGTTAGTAAGTTAGTGGGCTATGACTATGAGGTGGTATACAAAAAGGGGGTGGATAACACGGTGGCTGATGCCTTATCTCGCCGCCCCACGGAAGGGGCCTGCTTCGCCCTCTCTATTCATTGTTGTCCTTTTACTCCTGAGTTGCAGAAGGTATATGTGACGAACCCGTCTACCCAAGAGCTGATTGCTCGAATCCAGGCTGATCCGCAGGCGGAGCCGCATTTTGCATGGCGCGATCAATTGTTGTTCTGGAAGGACAGATTGTGGGTGCCAGCTATTTCGGAATTATGTCGATAGGTAATAGCCCACTTTCATGACTCCCCGGGGGCTGGCCATGAGGGCACATTCCGCACTTTTAAACGGGTAAGTCAAAGCTTCCTATGGGCCGGTATTCGTAAAGTGGTGCATACTTATGTGGCTACATGTGATATATGCCAACGAGCCAAGGCGTCGTCCACATCTCCTGCGGGTCTTCTTCAGCCTCTTCCCATTTCGGATAAAGTTTGGGAGGACGTGTCCATGGATTTTGTGGAGGCCTTACCTGCGGCCCAGGGTAAGACGGCTATTATGGTGGTGGTTGACCGCCTCTCGAAGTACGCTCATTTTTGTGCTTTGAGTCATCCGTTCTCTGCTCGCACCGTGGCTGAACTCTATGTGAAGGACGTCGCCAAATTACATGGTATGCCTCGGACTATTATTTATGACCGCGAACGGGTATTTGTTTCCCAGTTCTGACGCGAGTTCTTTAAGTTGCAGGGTACGGCGCTCCATACGAGTAGGTCTTATCATCCCGAGACTGATGGGCAGATCGAAGTGGTCAATAGGTGTTTGGAGCAGTATTTACGCTGCTTTGTCGGGGACCAGCCCCCCCATTGGCTGCAAATGCTTCCTTGGGCTGAATGGTCCTACAACATGGCATATCACACCCGTGCCGGATTCACGCCCTTCGAGATTGTCTATGGGAGCCCTCCTCCATCTGTTCTGTCTTATGTGCCTCACTGTTCCTCCATTGCTGAGGTAGATTATATGCTGCAGACTCGCGATGAGGTTCTTCGCCAACTGAAGGCCAATTTGGCCTCCGCTCAGAATCGGATGAAACAACTCTATGATAAGCACCGTTCTGATCGCATATTTCAGGTGGATGATTTGGTTTATGTCTCCGTTCTTCCGGAACGCCAGTCTACTTTATTTCGGACTGATCATAAATTAGCCGCTCGATTTCATGGGCCCTATACAGTGGTGGAAAAGGTGGGCCCGGTGGCGTATCGTTTGGCTCTTCCTTCTAGGTCACTGGTGCACCCTGTGTTCCATGTGTCACGCCTCCGTTGTTTTGTGGGGGACCCTCGATTGGTCGCTCCTAGTGCACCTCCGCCTCTCATGGGCACTCGTGCAGCGGATTTCCCGGTTTCGGCTTCTATTGTTGACAAACGTCGGGTGCGACGTGCGGGGTGCATTGTGACAGAAGTTCTTGTGGCTTGGAAAGGCAAGTCATTGGAAGAGGCAGAATGGATCCTCGAGGATGATTTTTTGGCGCATTTTCCGTCATGGTCGCCTTGAGGACAAGGCGTTAGCGGAAGCATGGTGGAGTGTTGTGAATGCAAGACCAGCATCCGTCATCAGTAGGCCAGAGGCCAGCAGGGCCGTCAGCAGGCCAACAGGCCAGCCGTCAGCAGGCCAGAGGCCACCAGGCCATCACGCATTATTAGGATATTTGATTTATTGTAATCAGACCCGTTTAGGCTAATTGTTAGGTAACGGGCTGATAGAGAATAATTAGTGCCAATCAGTGGCCCATCAGAGTAGCGCCAATTAATGGCCCATCAGAATAGACAGATGGCGCCCTAGCCAGATGCGCCATCTGATCCCTTTATATGTCGATCGTCTTCCTCATGAGGAGGGTATGCAATAAGGAACTTATCTTTCCTCTACTATTCTTCTTCTCCTTCCTCCTTGCCGCCAGGCAATTCCTTGTGGTCGCAGTGACCACAACAGACGTCCCCTTCATATTGGTTGATTAAAAAGTGAAATATTTATCACTTTTTAATTAAGATTTATCTTCCCTAATTATCTCAGCCGAATTGATACTTCCCGATCCTTCGGATACTTACCATATTTACTGCTATTGGGTCAAATCGTAGATTTTGCTCCAAGATTTACTCCCACCATCTGAAGATCATCTTATGGCAAGGTTACCCACGTTCATAAATCACCCCTGGGCCAGTGCCACGTGGCTCAATGCTCAGGTCCTGCATATTGGCTTGAGTCCTACGCGCACAGGTCTTTGAGGTCTCGCAGTTGCACTACTCGTCATACTAACACGCGTGCATTACTAACCACACATCAAAACCAAATTCACTTTACTAATTAAGAGTAATCCACTTAACACATGCCCTGGCGCCTGGCCCCACTCCTGGCGTCAGGTGTTCTCAGACCCTGGAGCCAGGCTGGCCTCAGCGCCAGGTTGTGCCCAGCGCTAGGACCAACCCGCGCGTCCTGGTTTTCTACTACTATTAGCCATGCGATTAACAAGTTATATCACATCATTAAATCAAATAACACATCAAAGTACATCGCATAACCAGAAATTAAATTAGGAAATGAAACTTTCTTATTTTAGACCAGTTTCCTAAAATAGATACATTTAGTTAACGTACCAATTTTCTGGGTGTTACATTAAAGGTTTGTTCTTTGTACTCGAGAGATACAAGAGTGAATTCTTGTGAGTTTCAATCTGAAAAATACTTGCGTATCCGAGAGGAACGTGAGTAGACTGAGGTGTTATATATCAATAAAGTTTCATTGGTTTATACTCGAGAGAGAGAGATCACAATTCCATGTTTTAATTGTTTTATGTGTTACATCCAAGAGGAGAGCACTATCTTTTGAGTTGACAAGTGTATGTCCGAAAGGAATATGCTAGCCAATTGGAAATCTTTATTCAAAAGAGAGAGAGAGAAACGATACACTAGTTTATTGTGGTGGATTCGAAGCCTTGGTCTTCTCCGCATTGATTAATTCTCACTTAGTTTAGTTTAAAGTTCATTGTTTTCTTAGTCTAGAATCAACATTGCTATTTCCTCTTGAATTTGGTAAATCATTAATCCGTCCCTGAGGTTCGACAACCCTATCAATACTCACCATAGTACAATTTCCTTGTGCACATGCATGGGTTTTAATTTTAAACCATAGTAGCTTAATCTGTGTTTTGCTTTCTTGTGCAGGATTAAGAGACGTGGAACGCTCACCGACGTGGAAGTGCCGACCATTCCCCTTGTTTCAATTTTCTTATCCTTTCCTATTTAGTTTAATTGTGTGTTGGGTGTTTTCCTTTCTTTCTGAGACAGCCTGCTTGTGCTAGTTGTTGCTACTAGGTTGCTTGTTATGGATATTTAGGATTGATGTGTGCTAATTGTGAATATTTAGGATTGCTGCAGGATTTGTTTGCTGTGTAATTGCGTATGCATGGTTGATCTATACTTAAATTATGTATTTTATTAGCTCATAAACTTATGTTTACATTAGTGTTTGATTATATTTTAGTGTTCTTTAATGTAGTTTTTTGTTTTTGTAGGAAAATAAGTGTAAGCTGCAAATGTGGTGAAATTTGACTACAATGGTTGAATCTTCATTACATTGAGTTCATATCTCTGATTTGAATTATTCAAGCTTCATGTTAAAGTTCAAGAAGTCAGCTTTCTAACGCCACCGACCGCGTGCAATTCGGAGTTCGGAGCGGAAAGGTATGATAATTGGAAGATTTTGATAAAAAAACATGAATAGTAACCGATCGATCAACACATTGAAGCGATCGATCGCCGATGCAGAAAACGAGATATACACGATCGATCATATCTACTGGAATTTTTGCATGAATAGTATGCGATCGATTGGTAAATAGTGAGATCGATCGCCGTATTCGGCAAATTTAAAACAAGCCCTATTTTGAGTTGGATTTGGAAGGGGGTTTCGTGATTTATCTTCACCCCTATATATATGCATTAAGGGGGAACGTCTTGAGCATTGGAGATTAGATCTAGAGACATCTTGGAGGCTTGAGAAGAGTTCTTTTGGGAGAAGAAGAAGAGGAGGAGATTCATGCCAATAAATACACCAAATTAGGGTTTTCGTTTCTCTATTTCCATGTCTAGCTAAACTTCTTTATCAAGGCTAGATGAATCCCTAGATGTGTATTACTACTCTTGATGGTTTAATTTAATAGAGTTGATATGATTTATGCTTAATGCGATATCATGACTTTTTCTTTTTAGTGCATGACCATAGTCTTAATTAATTATGAATGAGATTTGATCTTGATATTCCTTGTGTCTAATGAAGAACAGGATTGTGTTAGTTCTATGCCCGGCCAAGGATAGAGTTAATTATATTAATTTATAGTGAATAAATTTTTCATGTCCGACCAAGAACGTGAGTGCTTTCACTGGTAATTCGTATGTTCGACTAAGAATATGAGTTATCCGTCATATCAATTTGTGCAAAATATTAATTGAGAGTAGTAATTGTATGTTTAATGGTGGATTCAAAGCCCTAGTACTTCTCCATATTCGTTAAAGTCGTTTTAATTAGCTAAAGTTTATTGCTTTCTTAGAATTAAATCACAACAAACTTATTTTTCTCTTGAGTTTTGTAGATTATTCATCTGTCCCTCTGGTTCGACAACCCTAAATATTCACTGTAGTACAATTGCCTTTTGCACTTGCAACGGTTTAATATTTAACTGATCAATGGTCGTCTTTCCCTGAACCCTGACCTCGCCGCCTTTGATTCTGATCATGAGCGCCTCTATAGAATCCGTAGAACTCATAGAAACCCGATCCCTGTTCTATGGTCAAACACTTAAAAGAAAAACGAGGTCAGGGTTCAGGCACTTAAAAGAACTCATAGGAAATTCAAGCACTTAAAAGAACTCATAGGAAATTCATGCCACCGGAATTCAGCCAAAAACACAACGCAAAACTCTACTTTTCTCAACCAAACGACCCAAAAACATTCCTCTCAAAGTCCCTTCCAGCCTCAAAAGTTCTCCCTTTTCATTCTCTGTTCTTCTCCTTATATAAGCGTCCCAAGATAAAAGAAATCCAATTTTTTCCTAGTTGTAGATGATCCCAAATCTCCGCAAAATTCGATTCCTTTCCTATTCAAACACGATTCTGCATATTCCACAAGCCAAATCTCATTGAGCTTTCCTTATTCTGGCTGCCTCTTCCTCGATCTCCCAGTCGAAACATATTCTGGAGCCCTCGCCGTCCTTGCCCACGATTTCCTCTTTTTTTTGCTCCCACTCAAACAGAACTCGACCAGAACACCCGAGCTTCGGCTCGGGTTGTTCTTTCTTCTTCTTTTTTCTTTTTTTCAAACCGAACCAAACCTGATTGAACCAAGTGAATTCAATTCGGGTAAAACCCATTGTAGGAATCTCATCCATCCAATCTCATCTAGATGCCATGTACTTAAAATCAGCACCCGTCTTCTGTTAAGTGAATCATCAATAGTTCATATCTTTTTCTGCACTTGATCTCTGTTCTTGGGTTATTCTGCACCTCAAAAACCCGCCTAATGCGCTCTTCTGCTGCCGTTCTGCAATCTGCACTTTTAAACCTACAATATTAAAATCAACCTAAAATTAGACGCATATAAAAATATACTTAAATTCATTAATGCATCTAAAATAGTTGATTAGAGCAATTTAATTATTAATCCCCTAATTACTATCCTAATCACTAATAACCTATTTCATTCATATTTTATCATCAAAATTACACTAACAAATAGGTAAATAGAGCATATAAATGTGTATATTTTATGTATATCAACGGACAACATGAACCTTGGGGATGGAAATGGCCTTAACCAAATTCCGGTAGTGCCCCATGCTCGTACCCTACAGGACTACTATCATCCCACAGCCTACACCTCCCGATCTTGCATCCTATTGCCTGCCAATGTGGCAAATTTTGAAATTAAGCCTAACATCATCTAAATGCTTCCCCCTTACCATGGCCTACTGAATGAGAACCCCTATAGGCACCTGCAGAACTTCTAGGAAGTTAACACTACCTTTAAGTTGACATTGTCTAATGACCAGGTTTGCCTTAGGTTGCTTCCCTTCACCCTAAAAGATAAGGCTAAGGAATGGCTGTACTCCCTCGAACACAATTCCATTACCACATGGGAGGGATTGCAAGACCAATAAGATTAGAAATGAAATCATCACATTCACCTAGCTCCTCAGTGAGCAATTCAATGAGAGCTGGGAAAGAATGAAAGCCCTACTCCGGTCTTGCCCACACCATGATGTGCCCAAGTGGCAACTTGAACAAAGATTCCATGAGGGTGTGTGTGAGCAACACAAGACCCTAATTAATGCCTCATGTGGAGGCACATTCATGGAAAAGACCCCTGATGATGCTTTGGATCTACTAGAGGACTTGAGCAAAAACTCCTTACATAGTACCACCCTCTATAGTTCTGAAGGCCACATACCTGGTAGGAATGCCTCAAGGAGAGGCATGTATGATGTTAAAACCACAACTAACCTAGAGCACCAGGTAGCTTCATTGACAGAGAGGTTTGATCGATTTTTTTTCTCAGTCTTCACCTTACACTCAAACGTCTCAGGATGTCTGCACCTCTGTGCAAGCCCCATGCACTCCATTGTTGACTGCCTTTCAGCCTCATATTACCCAGACTTAGTACAGGAGCATGTCAACATTGCACAAACCTTCCCTAGAACCAACAACAATCCCTACTCCAACACATACAATCATGGTTTTCAAAACCAGACCGGACCGGCCGGTCCGATCGCGAAAAACCGGAACCGGCCGGGTAATCGGTTCGGTTCACCCGGTTTACCCCGGTTCGGTAAACCGTCCTCCTAAACCGGACTGGTCCGGACTGGTCACGGTCACATTTTTTTTTTTGAAAAAGATCACATGCGGAGGGGGGATTTGAACCCCCAGCTCTCTAACAAACACTCAGCCTTAACCACCTGGGCTACCTATCAAGTTATGTTATTGCTATACAAAAAAATATTTATTATATATTTATCACTTATAACTTCTAAACCGGTTTGGACCGGCCATCAATCCGGGTCAATGGCCGGTCCAGTTTTGAAAACCTTGCATACAATCCTGAGTGGCGTAATCACCCTAATTTTTCATGGAGGCAAACTAACCCAGGGCCTACTCTCAATCCGGCCCCCAAATAAGACTTCTCAAACCAACAACAGTTTACCAACCTGCCTTAGCCCCATTTGACCAACCCACTAGGTGACCAAACTTAGAAGATCAAATGAGCCAAATGTTAGCCACCCAATCTGCCCTCCTTACCGCCTTAACAGAGATGAAAACCGAACAAAAGGTGTTGAGAGGTGAGCTAAGGACCCATGCCCGGCTTGTCCATTCCCATACCCAATCCATTGCCAAGTACCGAGTTAGGACAACTGGCCTAGTCCATGAACTGAAGGGAAGTAGGTACCTTGCCCATCCAACCTTAGCAGAACCCTAGAAGCCAGTTTGCCGTTGAGGGTTCCCAGTTCCCAAATGAGCAGGTGTAAGCCATAACTACCATGAGGAATAGTAAGCAAATAGACAATCAAGTTAGGGAGTCCTCCGTTGATACCTTGAGTGAGAATACCTCCCCTGCGATAGAACCCACTCCTACCAAAACTAGAGCCACTAGTTCTCAACCCCAACAGGATGATCCGACCAAAGCCAAAGACACCTATATCCCTAAGGTACCCTTCCCACAATGCCTTGACAAACCCTCCCCATTTAGCAAATCCCATCAAAGAATGGAAGAGATGTTAGAGGTGTTTAAGCAGGTAAAGATCAACCTTCCATTGTTAGATGCCATTAAACAAGTACCTGCCTATGCCAAGTTTCTGAAAGACCTGTGTACACAAAAGCGTAAAGCCAAAGCCAGTGTCACCCAAAAGGTCTTCTTGACAGATCAAGTGAGCTCCCTATTGATATGTGACCTCCACCTAAATATAAGGACCCAAGAGTCCCTGTTGTTTCTAGTGTGATAGGTGACCATACTATTAGTCGAGCTCTCTTCGATTTTGGGACCAGTGTGAATCTCCTTCCTTACTCCGTTTATGAACAACTTGGCCTAGGAGATTTACAACCCACCTTAGTCACCCCACAATTAGCAGACAGATCCATCCGGAGACCTAGAGGAGTTATAGAGAATGTCCTTGTGGGTGTTAACCGGTTCTATTTCCTGGTCGATTTGTTGTCTTAGACATGGAACCGGTAGCCAACTCTAAAGCTCAGATACCTGTTATCCTTGGTAGCCGTTTCCTTGCTACAGCTGATGCCACCATAAACTGTAGGTCAGGGCTTATGGATGTCTCATTTGGGAACATGAAATTCAAACTCAACATCTTTAGTACCTCCCAACAACCCTCTAGCAAAAGTGAGTGCCTTATGGTGGATGACTTATAGCGAAAGTGGACATTGGGTCGACCTATAAGGTATAGACCCCTCTGTTTGCATGCATAGAATAAACCTTGAGGACCAGGCCAAACCATCTGGGGAGGGGCAGAGGTGGTTGAACCCACACATGAGGGATGTGGTGATGAAAGACATAGTGAAACTTTTAGATGCTGGCATCATTTACCCTATCTCTGACAGTGAAATCGGGCTTAACGGTGAAACCTAATTCTGAGGGCGAGCTTGTGCCACTGAGAGAAACCACGGGATGGTGGGTGTGTATAGACTACCGAAAGCAGAATTCCAATACCCGTAAGGACCACTTCCCATCGTCCTTCATTGACCAAATCCTTGAGAAGCTAGCTGACCAAGAGTTCTATTGTTTTCTAGATGGGTACTCAAGATACAATCAGGTGCCGGTTTATCCAGAAGATTAGGAAAAGATGACCTTCACATGCCCCTTCACTACATTTGCGTATCGAAGGATGCCCTTTGGTCTTTCTAATGCCTCTGATGTCCATATTTTTTGACATGATTAATAAATTCTTAGAATTTTTTATGGATGACTTTTCTGTGTTTGGTGCTTGTTTTGATGATTGCTTGTACAATCTCTCTTTGGTTTTAAAACGATGTGAGGAAACAAATCTAGTGCTAAGTTGGGAGAAAAGCCATTTTATGGTTCAACAGGGGATTGTGTTGGCCCATGTTATCTCTAAAAGGGGTATTGAGGTTGACAGGGCCAAGGTAGACGTAGACCTTATTGCTAATCTTCCACCACCCACCTCTGTCAAGCAAATACAGTCTTTCCTTGGCCATTTTGGGTTTTATCGATGTTTCATCAAGGACTTTAGCGAAATTTCACATCCTCTATCTCAACTTCTTGGTCAAGACGTGCCATTTGAGTTTGGTGATTCGTTTATAGAATCTTTTACAAAACTCAAAACCCTCCTCTCTAGCTCTCCAATTATTCAACCCCCTGATTATACATTGCCCTTTGACATAATGTGTGATGCATCTAATTATGCTATAAGGGCAGTGTTAGGCCAATGCATCAACAAAATTCCTCATGTTATTTATTATGCCAGCATGACACTCAATGATGTACATTTAAATTACACTACCACTGAAAAAGAGTTGCTTGTTGTTGTGTTTGCGTTAGATAAATTCAGATCATATCTCATGGGAAGTAAGATTATTATTTTCTCTGATCATGCAGCCTTGCGGTACCTTCTTTACAAGAAAGATGCCAAATCAAGGCCGATTCGTTGGAATTTGATTTTGAAATTAAGGATAAAAAGGGTTCAGAAAATGTAGTGGTTGATCATCTCTCGAGCATTCCTCTCCCTGAACTTTCCAGCCCTTGACCTCTTAGGGATTCATTCCATGATGAGTAGCTCTTTGCTGTCTCCACTACTTCCCCTCCTTGGTTTGCACATATTGCGAATTATCTTGCTGTAGGTCAAATTCCCTCTCATTGGTCTAAAAATGATAAAGATTTGTTCTTCTCACGAGTCAAACATTATTATTGGGATGACCCTGATCTGTTTTATCTTCAACGATTGTCTTTAAGTCTTCCATTATCTGCACTTGCCATAGCTATAATTTCTTCATGCCTGCATCAGAGGATGCATGAGTATTCCGAAGAAATACCCAGTAGAATGCAAAAACCCACAAGAACAGAATATACAATATAGGACAAAGAATAGGGTTTAATATGAGACAGTTAAATAATCAAGAATATTTGAACTGAGCAACAAGAATTCCGTTATAAGAGGAAATAACATCATCAATGAAGACTCCTAAACATCCAAAGTGTAAGGAGAGAAATTACTATAATCCAAGACTCCAAACATCAAAGCTTCCTGACTCTCAAGTATAGAGCAAGGACAATAAATTATACGACTCCAAACAAATACCGGTGTAAGGAGAGAATGGTCAAAATACCAAACGCTCCAGGCATCTAAAGTGCAAGGAGTTACAATTTCTGCTCGCTGAATTTATCGATCTCGAAAGGTAAAATATACCAGAATCACGCGTCTAGACATGCTGGCCCCATCCGTGCTTACGGGCACAATGGGCGGAGACTGCAGACCTTCCGTAATATCATATAGCCTAAACGTACGTATTTGCCTCCCTTCGGACAATAAGGAATCAAAATTCCATAAATATCGGAGGTCATGCTGGACCTAGCAATGGCTCATGAGCATACTATGATTCCACCGAACAATTAGTGGAGAAATAGGTCAATGTCAAACTGGATAATGTTTCAACAATAGCAGAGGTCTCAACTTTCTGAGAATAGGGTGACTCTTACTTCAATGACTCACTAATGGAGTATGAATAGAACAGCAAAGACTCTTAACAACGTATGACACACGTTCTGGAGTATGAATAGAATAGCAAATACTCTCAACAACGTATGACTCACGTTCTGGAGTATGAATAAAATAGCAAAGACTCTCAACAATGACCATGTTACGCATGCATAGCCCTAAATAAGACTTATGAAGAAAGACTTGATCAAGAATTGTCTTTCAAGACTCCAAGAAAACTCAAGTTATATGAAGAATATCAAGTTCTTGTTTCGAAGAAGACTTGACTCAAACAGACTCAATAACAGGTCAACTGAAGTTTCTCAAACGAATGGAAATACATTGATCAAATACCTGATGACAAGACTTCAAGATTTTAAATTTTGGTCAAAGAGAAATAAATGATTCGGTTTCCAATTGGAAACACGAATCGAGTTAATATCACTAGTGGAACACATAAGACTTGATGAACGCCAAACCACTCACCATTAGCCCATGATACTATAGTATTATACTTAGTCCAGCCTACTGTAATACTTACTTAAAGACTTATATAATACATATAAAGTTCTTAGTATACTTAATATAGCATAGGTTATTGCTTTGATAAAGTTTTCCCAACCTTTACCATAATTACAGTGTTCTGTTTTTACATATTAGTCAACTTCCGACCCTTACCAACGTCAAAATAGAAGAAATTAGACTCTAAAAATTTTACTGTGATTACTCCTATGTTTCTAGTTTACAACCCAATAAATGGCATATTTTTATGATTTTTATATAATTAGTTACAAATATTTAACTGAAGGCCGTCAGTGCAGAAATAGTTCTGGCGGAGACACTTAATCATAGTTCTAATCAAATTATGAGTGTGTTTACCCCATAATCCATTCAATAATACATAGGATACTTGAATATCTTCTATATCTTACTTAGTCCAGAACTTTATATGTCATAATATTTACAAGGATTGAGGTGTACTTTCATTATCTTAATTCATCTCACACACATACCCCTTTTTCTAGTTGAATTAGGCAAACTGGACAACTAATTAAGGATAATAAAATTTTGACAGCAATGTCAGAGACCAAAAGGGACACAAGGAAGCTTCAAATAGGACTCCAAATAATTCAAACTTCTCATCATTGGGCTATCATGTGTAATAATTAGGAATTAGAACATCAAGGTTCACACGATTGAGCAACAACACGTAATAATTGGATAATTCAAAAGATTGGTATTTAGCGATTGACTCTCATGAAGACTCACAATCATAAATCAATATATTGACACAAGAAGCACTTGAACAAGGTATGAAATTCAGATCCAAGAGTGTGGGAAAAATCATCCTACCTAGTCCAAACGTAGTATCTTCTTGCTTCCTTGCGAAGGCTTTTGATTCCTCTACACGATGCCACCCTATAACACTTCGATCGTTGACTCTTGAGATGAAGAAAAAGGTATAAAGCTTGTTGGAATAAAGGAAAAGGAGAAGGAGAAAGTCTTGGGACGTTCACAAAGGATTTGGCTTGAAAAATACCAGCCAGCCCTCTCTCTTGTCCTTATATAGACCCAAAACCTACTACAACTAGGATATCTCCAAATCAAGACTCCTTCTTAATCCAAACTCTCACTACCAGTTAAAAGCTCTCCCTCATTAGTAAGGGACGTTCATCCATGTTAATCCATTGGGTTTTCCTCATTTAATTAGGATTTCAAATCTCTAATAAGATTCGTTAACTATCTTAATCCTAATTACAGCACACTGTCATACGTACAACAGTCCATTTCCGACTCTTCCCACGGTTAGTCCAGTTGGACTTAGACTCTAAACGTTTTATTGGAGTTAGCCCTATGAGTCTAGTTTATAACCCCATTAATTTTATATTTTTATGATTTTCCTTGAATTAGTTATGATTTAATTACTTCCGACTGTCGACACAGAAATAGTATTGGCCGAACTTACAATCTTAATCATACTTTACATATCTCGTTCCAAACTAGGAAACTACTATATCTAGGCCAACCAACTAGACGTCCCCTTCCTATTGGTTGATTAAAAGTGAAATATTTATCTCTTTTTAATTAAGATTTATCTTCCCTAATTATCTCAACTGAATTGATACTTCCCGATCCTCTGCGATACTTACCATATTTACCGCTATTAGGTCAAATTGTAGATTTTGCTCCAAGATTTACTCCCACCATCCGAAGATCATCTTATGGCAAGGTTACCCACGTTCATAAATCACCCCTGGGCCAGTGCCACGTGGCTCAGCGCTCAGGTCCTGCGTCTTGGCTTGATCCTAGGCGCACAGGTCTCTGAGGTCTCGCAGTTGCACTACTCGTCATACAAACACGCGTGCATTACTAACCACACATCAAAACCAAATTCACTTTACTAATTAAGAGTAATCCACTGAACACATGCCCTGATGCCTGGCCCCACTCCTGGCGTCAGGTGTTCTCAGACCCTGGCGCCAGGCTAGCCTCAGCGCCAGGTTGTGCCCAGCGCCAGGACCAACCCTCGCGTCCTGGTTTTCTACTACTATTAGCCATGCGATTAACAAATTATATCACATCATTAAATCAAATAACACATCAAAGTACATCGCGTAACCAGAAATTAAATCAGAAAATGAAACTTTCCTATTTTAGACCAGTTTCCTAAAATAGATACATTTAGTTAACGTACTAATTTTCTGGGTGTTACAATTCTAATTAAAATATTAACATAAACATAAGTTTAGAAGATAATAAAATGCATAATTGATGTGTAGATCACACCCCAAACTTACATTTTGCTAATCCCTAGCAAAACCAAACAAAACGAAATCAAACAAAACAACTAAAGGAACTAAAGAAAAGTAAATGCCACTTTCGTAGGGACCACGATTGCATTGAGTGTATGCAACAAGCCGTTAAACCTCTAGGTAGTCCTAGTAGGACAAGTTGTGTCTCGTGAGGGTTTGCAGCCATGCTACCCGCAAACATGTACTTATTAACCTAATTAACCTAAATGCAAATCAAAGCAAAACAAAATAAAACATTACAAAGCAATCAACCCTATTATCCCGACAAATGCAAACCACAATCCTTAAAAAAATCAACCACACGTACTTGGTTCATAATCAATGGGAATATAGAACCCCTCAAGTAAGTGGTTTTATTCTACACTTTCATCTTGGAAATTTCTGCTCAAATATGATATAACATGATAATGTAGATAGTAAAAGTGTAGAACATTGTAGCAATACAAATCTCTGTTTCACATAGATCCAGTGTGACCCATTAACCAAAGAACATCATAATCTATATAGTCATCATAATCTTTAGGTTCATGATAGCACAAATGTATGCGCGCCTCCTTCGGGTCCAACATTCTAGACTTGAGTGGATAATACACCATAGACTTTTTTTCAATAGGACTATGTAAGGCTGATATGTCCCAGTGATCTGAGACAATAAGGCTGAGAAATTAGGGAAGTAAGGGGTCAAGATTGGGAAGAGAATGAGGGAAAGGGAAGGAGTTGAGAGGATCGAAGGAGGGAGGAAGGCCTCAATGGCAGCCGGCGGCTGCAATTGGGGAGGACGAGTGGGGAAAGGAAGAGAAGAGATAAGATTAGGTTAACTTCTTCATTAACTCAAACAAGAGAGCCTATACTCCTTACATAGTCTTCCCACGCAGTGGGCCTGGGCTATTCCCTCTAATTGGGCCAGAGGCCTTGTTACATAAGACGTCAAACCTATCTGGGCCAGAGGCCAGACTTTAGAAAGACTGGGCTACTCCCCTAACTGGGCCGAAGGGCCAATACATAAATGGACTAATAATATAAATAGACTAAATAGACTAAGTAGTTGGAACATAACATTCCACTATGCTCCGCTGCAGCCTTGACCTCAAGGCGTCCAACCCGGATATGGAGCCATAAATTCGTCCTCATGAACCCAAGAAGCATCCTCCAATGGTCGGTCCTTCCAGGCAATGAGAACCTCAGTAATAATGCGGCCGGATCGGCGTACACGACGAGAATCCACGATCGCAGTGGGAACTAAGGGCCAGTCAGCCGGCATAGCAGGAGGAGGAGGAGTAGGGACCAAAGGAGAGGTATCACCCAGAACACGACGAAGGTGTGAAACATGAAAAACCTGATGAACTGCAGAATCGTCTGGAAGCTGCAGGCGGTAAGCAACGGAGCCAATGCGCTCCGTAACTTGATAGGGCCCATGAAACCGATGGGCCAATTTGATGCTAGCTGGCTGATACAAGGAATATTGGTGTGCAGGAAGGAAGTTGACATAGACCCAATCACCCACACAGAACTCACGATCAGAATGGCGCATGTCATAAATTTGCTTCATGCGATTTTGAGCCCGAGCCAAATTGCCTTTTAATTGCCGCAGAATATCATCGCGAGACTGTAGTAGATAATCAACCTCACTGACCGAAGAACGCTGAGGCACATAATGGAGTAAGGTGGGTGGAGGCCGGCCATAGACAACCTGAAAGGGTGAAAACCCGGTAGAAGTATGGTAGGCGGTGTTGTAGGACCATTCCGCCCAGGGAAGAAACTATAGCCAACGCCTATGATTGTCACCGGCAAAACAACGTAGATACTGCTCTAAGCAGCGGTTAACCACCTTTGTCTGGCCATCAGTTTGCGGATGATAGGTTGAACTCATGAGTAGACTAGAACCCTGAAGAGTAAAAAACTCTTGCCAAAACTGAGAGATAAATACGCGATCACGGTCCGAAACTGTAGTGCGCGACATACCATGGAGTTTGGCAACATCCCTCACATAAATCTCTGCAACACCTTTGGCCGTATAAGGATGTCCCAAGGCTAAAAAATGGGCGTATTTGGAAAGTCGATCGACCACCACCATGACCACGGATTTGCCCTGAACAACCGGTAACGCCTCAATAAAATCCATGGAGATGTCCTCCCGCACCTGATCCAGAATAGGCAACGGCTGTAAGAGACCCGCAGAGGTCGTAGAATGGAAGTAGAATGGTTGTAAGAGACCCGCATGACCCGCTGTAGGAGTAGAATGGAAGTGATCCAGAATCGTCTGACGAATGCTGTCACAGTGCGGTACCCACAACCGATCCTTCCAATAAATAGTATTGTCCTTCAGGACGAAAGACGGATCAGTAGAAGAGTTGGTCTGAAGTCGATCCAATATAGCAACCGTCGCAGGGTCGTCCTGATATGCTTTCCGTAAATCATCAAGGAAGGGAAAAGAAGGAGGGGACATACCAAGGGAAGAAGCCTCCTCGAACTGACGAGACAAGGCATCAGCAACAATGTTCTCAGTCCCGCGGTTATAAACCAGCTCATAGTCATATCCCAAGAGCTTTGTCACCCAACACTGTTGAGCCGGAGTAGCAACCCGCTGGTCCAAGAAATATTTAAGTGGTTGATGGTCCATGCGAATAATAAAATGTCGCCCCAATAAGTATGGTCGCCACTTAGTCACAGAATGCACAATAGCCAACATATCTTTCTCATAGGCGGAAAGTGACAATGATCGGCCAGACAAAGCCTTGCTCTAGTAAGCAATGGGGTGGCTGTCCTAGAGCAACACTGCACTTAGCCCATGTCCTGAGGCATCCGTCTCTACCACAAAGGGCCATGAAAAATCAGGAAGGGCTAAAACAGGGGCAGAAGACATAGCTGATTTTAAGGCTTCAAAAGCTTGCTGGGCCGTCGAGGACCAAACAAAGGCTCCCTGCTTGAGCAAGCCAGTCAAAGGAGCCACCAGAGACCCATAGTGACCAACGAACCGGCGATAGTAGCCAGTCAACCCTAAGAAGCCTCGAAGACTCTTCAACGAAGTCGGTACTGGCCAATTGATCATAGCGGCCACTTTGGAGGGATCGGTGGACACTTCCCCATGAGCGATCATGTGGCCCAAATAATCAACCGGAGAGCAACCAAAAGAACACTTTGACCGTTTGAGAAATAATGAGTGTGCACGAATTACCTCAAGGACGGTGCGCAAATGCTGGAGATGTTGCTCCCAAGAAGAACTGTAAACCAATATATCGTCAAAGAAGACGAGAACAAACCGCCGTAGAAAATCCCGGAATAAATCATTCATAAGTCCTTGAAATGTGGCCGGTGCATTAGTGAGACCGAAAGGCATAACCAAGAATTCATAGTGGCCGTCATGTGTGCGAAAGGCTGTTTTGTGGACATCCTCGGGATGCATGCGGATCTGATGGTACCCTGCGCGCAAGTCTAATTTAGAGAAGACCCGCGCATGGGTGAGTTCATCCAACAACTCTTCGATGACCAAAATGGGCTACTTATCTTTGAGAGTGATCGCATTGAGAGCCCTGTAATCCACACAAAATCTCCATGTACCATCTTTCTTCCGGACCAACAAGACTGGTGAGGAATAGGAACGAGAGCTCGGCCGGATGATCCCGGTCACCAGCATCTCATGGACCAATTTCTCGATCTCAGCCTTTTGGATGTGGGGATACCTGTATGGATGCACATTGGCCGGGGTGGACCCAGGTATGATAGGAATATGATGATCATGTGACCGCGGAGGCGACAACCCCGAAGGTTCATGAAACAGGTCCTCAAAACCCGACAGGAGGTCGGCCAGATCAGAAGGGTCCGCTTTCGAAGTAGTGCTCTCAGATGATAATAGTTGCAATAAAAATCCCTGAGGAGAGCCATGTGTAAGTGAATCCACCGAAAACATAGAATGAAGGGTACCTGGAAGGCCGCCCGAGAGTTTGGCGGTGTGGCCGCCAACAGTAAACTGCATTGTCATTGTGTCGAAATTCCAAACCACATCCCCAAGACCACGGAGCCACTGCACGCCTAGGACCACATCAGCCCCCTGCGTGGACAATAAGTATAGGTCCACAGAGAAGACGTGACCTTGTATACTCAACTCTACGGTGGGACACATGCCATCACTACGGAGGTTCGATCCATCACCAATGCGTACATCAAAGGGAGATGACGCTTGTAAGGGGCATCCTAGTCGCCCAGCCACCTTATCGTTAATAAAATTATGAGTACTGCCAGAATCGATAAGAACGGATACCTTCTGTTTCTTTATAGCTCCTTGGACACGCATAGTTTGAGGCATGTACGTGCCCGAGAAGGCATGAAAGGAAATCTCGGGCTGCTCAGCAAGTGGCAGGTTTGCTGCAAAGTCAGCCCCGACATCGTCCTCAGAGTCCTCATCCCAAAGACCCTCCAAAGCCAGGAGGGCGTGGGTCTTACAACGGTGGCCGGGAACAAACCATTCGTCACAACTAAAGCAAAGACCTTTAGAGCGACGCTCTTCCATCTGGGTTTTGGGTCAACCGTCGGATAGGTGGCTGAGATGCAGGAAGAGCATGAGAATCACTCAGAAGGGCCTGGTTGGCCGGAGACATGGGGCCGCCAAGACCTCTGTTGCCTGTTAAGCCTCTCCTCCGCAATCCGAGCGTGCTTAATGACCTCAGCCATGGATGTTCGTGGGTAGTGCCGCATGGCATCAAAAATCTCCAGCTTCAGTCCATGCATGAACTTACCCACCAGTGCTTCCTAGGGCCAATACGAAAGACGATTGGTTATTCGCATAAACTCCATCTGGTACACTCGCATGGTGGAAGTCTGCTGTAGGGAGCTGAGAAGCTCATTAAAGTCGACATACTCTGTAGGTCCGAATTGCACACAAAGCTCTCGAACAAAGTGTTGCCATGAATGACGTGGATGTTCTTACTCAAAGTACTGATACCAAATCAAGGCATCGCCGGTGAGATGAAAGGAAGTTACCGTTAGTTTGTCATCGTCAGATCGTGTGCCTTGGTAACGGAAGAACTTCTCAACTTGGTACAGCCAATCCACCGGATTGTCTTCCCCGGAGTACTTGGGAAACTGGAGTCTGGCAAATCCTGGCTCGACCACCGGCCGTAGTCCATGGCGATCTTCTCGTGAGTGTCCTTGATTAGTCTAGCTAGACTCTGCCTGGTGCGTATTCCAGTCATCATCCCGATCGTTCTCATCTAGTCCCCTCCCGAAATAGTGCTGCACAAAAGGGGTTGATGAAGCATGGGGCCGAGCCCCTTGGGGGCCTGGGATGCCAGCGCCCAGGGGGTGGTGTTCTGGCATAGTTGCTTGCCTGCAAGGAAGGACCACGCACAAAGGGACCACTCAGAGGAGGCGGCAACACCCCCTTGTATGGCCGACTTGGAGGGGGAGGTGCTGCCATAGATACAGCCAGGCGATCCATGGAGTCACTGATCAGCATCATCATATCTTTTTGGTGTTGCTTAAAATCTTGCTGATTTTGATGTTGGCTCTGTAGGAGGGCTTGCAGGATCTGATTCTGGTGTGCTATCATCTCACGTAACTCATCTCGTCTGGGTGATAATGGAGGCGCCTCTGTGTTGGAGTCCCCAGGTATAGCTGGTTCTGTCGCTGCTTGGGGGTCGAAGTCAGAATGCTGGTTACTCCTGGCCATCGCGATGGTGTGTTGTGCTTCCAAGGACCGATGCTCTGATACCAATGATATGTCCCAGTAATCTGAGACAATAAGGCTGGGAAATTAGGGAAGTAGGGGGTCAAGATTGGGAAGAGAATGAGGGAAAGGGAAGGAGTTGAGAGGATCGAAGGAGGGAGGAAGGCCTCAATGGCAGCCGGCGGCTGCAATTGGGGAGGATGACTGGGGAAAGGAAGAGAAGAGATAAGATTAGGTTAACTTCTTCATTAACTCAAACAAAAGAGCCTATGCTCCTTACATAGTCTTCCCACACAGTGGGCCTGGGCTATTCCCTCTAATTGGGCCAAAGGCCTTATTACATAAGACGTCAAACCTATCTGGGCTAGAGGCTAGACGTCAGAAAGACTGGGCTACTCCCCTAACTGGGCCGAAGGGCCAATACATAAATGGACTAATAATATAAATAGACTAAATAGACTAAGTAGTTGGAACATAACAAAGGCCTGACTTCAAGATGCTTAGGTTTAACAATGACTCAGGCCAATGACTCCCAGCCAGTTGGCTTAGGGCATTAGGTTTTAAGTATAGACCGCTTCGGGCCTGAGCATCAGCCTAAGTTAATCCTATAATAGTCAAGCTGCCCCTTTTCTTTCTTTTTGTTTTCTCATATTTTTGCATTTTTATTCCCTTTTTTTCAGCATATATATTTTCAAGCATCTTATTCTTTCCGGGCTGTATTATACTCTCAACCTATTTCCAGTTCCAAGCCCTTGTGATAGCCAAGTAAATGGTCTATCATGATCTTTTAAGCTCAACAGACAACCACATATCATCCAATGACTCCGACTAAAGACATTCCACTGAAGATTAGTATTCAACAAATCTCTAGAGGGTATTACTTTATGTACTAGTGTATGTGAGTGAGTTTTATTAGCTCAAGCACCTTATCCAAGAGGACTGTAATAGAAAGATATTCTCAGTTCAGTGTATCTATCCTCCAGTATACTTACTCACACTTCCAATGTAAATTAATCACTTAAGAATTGAAGTATGCATCATCACGGGATAAACTATCAAAACCTATGAAAAACTACTAACAAACAACCTAAAAACTAATCAAATTTTTTTTTTATGTTTTTAATTTTTTGATTATATGCAAGCAGTATTCCCTCCCCCAAACCTATTATGAACATTGTCCTCAATGTGAACAAGATATAAAAATAATAATGATTATATAACAAAGAACATAAGAAAATGAGAGAATACACCAGAATATGTGGGTTGTCTCCCACCAAGCACTAAGTTTAAAGTCTTCAACCAGACTAAGCCACTATCTTTTGCAGGACTCGGATCCTCAAACATCACCGTGGATCAATTAAATGATTTTCCCACACACTCCTATCATTTTTACCTATGTACGGAGCATATTGTGGAATGAAGGGGTGGAGTGGTGGGTGGGGATGATTTGGAAAGAGGGGTCCCTGCATTAACCATGGGCAAAAGTCATGAGAGAATTTTAAAATAAAGGGCTCCTCCTCTCCCAAATCAACCAATTTGGCCATAGGGGCGTTTTCTAGTAACACATGCTAAAGAGACTCATCTAATAGTGACTCAAATATACAATCTATGAAACAGTCTAAGTTACTTTCAATAAGTAAAGGGTTAGATCGGTCAAGACATGGTATGAATGGTGTTTCGGGAACAGAAGGTTCCGTTAATAGTGTCGTAGATTGTGCCTCCTCAAATATAGAAGAAGGTTTAAAGCTGGGTTCTATCGACACACTCACTTCTTTTTTTAATTTCCACACCTTCTTGATCATTTCTTAAAATCCACTCAAGCTCATTTTCAAATTTTTGGGCACTCTGAAGGGTTGTAACATCATGGTCAGAGGAAAAACATATCCCTTCGTCAGAAAATTGGCCCATTGGATATTGGGGTTGGATAGGTAAAGTGCATTATTCGTTCATATCCATGGCATGTGCCAATTGTTCTAACTGTGTTTCAATGTTGGCAAGAGCCTGTGTGTGAGAATGGAGAAGCTGGCCTCGAGTACGTATTTCATCTCTCAGCTCTCTTTGTTCAGTTTTCAGCTCGGTTTTCATCTCAGTTAAGATGGTGAGGATCATCTGGCTCATTTGGTTCATTTGGCTTATCTGGTCTTCCAAGGAAGGTCTCCTATTGGATTGGCCAAGGATCTGAGGCTGGTTGGTAAGGTAGCTGTTGGCATAGGAAATATTGTCTAGGGCCTGATTAATTTGTGTCCAAGGGGAATTAGGATGGTCCTCCCTCCTATGAAGACCTTGGGCCTCATTCACATACTTGCGTATAAAATCAGGGTACTCCCATTGGGGTATGAATAGGACTTAAATAAAGAGCACATAGTTCCGACATATAAGGAGTTGTAGATTGTAGGGAATATGTGCTACTCCAAAGGTTAGAGTGATTATCCTAACCACGGTTGTAAGTAATAGCATATAAGGGATATGGGTAGTAGGGCACTTCATAGGGAGGGGGATTAGGTGTGTATGGGGAATAATAATAATTAAAGCACCTATATGGGTTCACATGGCTAAATCCATATAAAGGTGAAGACATTTCTTCACCATGCATTCATCAACACCCGAACCACAATATCACATATCTACAAATTAGAAAAGCAATCCTAGATATCCACAACTAGCAATCAGCAGCCCTAGATATCGACAACTAGCTAATAGCCATAACTAGCACAACATCCTATCACAGAAAGAAAAGAAAAACAGCAAACACCAAAGTTAATCTAAAAGAGAAGGATAAGAGAGTGCAAACAAAGGAAAGGGATGGCCCTTCCATGTTGGCGAGAATTCCACGTCTACTTTAATCCTACACAAGAAAGTAAAACAAAAATTAAGCTATTGAAAAAATAATCTAAGTTAAGACTTACTAAACTACTCTAAAACTACGCTACGCTAAGAATTTGGTAAATTATTGACTTCCGTCCCCGGCAACGGCGCCAAAAATTTGATCATTTAAAATTAAACCCTTGCAAGTGCACAAGGCAATTGTACTACAGTGAATACTAGGGTTGTCGAACCTCATGGACGGATCAAGAGAAAAGTGTTATTTGTTTTAATTTCTCTAGAGAAAGCAATGAACTTTAATTACTTCTAAAGGATTTGAATCAACATAGAGAACTACCAAGGCAAGGAATTTAGTTACACATAGAAAGAGAGAAAATAAAAGCTTATTTTTGTAGATCCATTGGCATAAATCCTTCTTCTTCTTTGGCCTCCACAAGACTCCTTCTCTTGCTCCTCTCTAACCTCCAAAATCTATTCTCTAATGCGCTACACGTTCCCTTTAAGGCCTATTTATAAGGTTTGGAAGGAAACACAAAAGACCCCTTCTAATTCAAAGTCAAAATTGGTCAATTTCTGGTTTTGCGCACACGACGATCGATCGCCAATACAGGACGATCGATCGTTCTCTCGGTTTATTCCTACGGCCTGATTTTCCAATGGTCATAACTTTTTACTCTGAACTCCGAATTGCACGTGGTTGGTGGCGTTGGAAAGCTGACTTCTTGAAATTTAAAATGAAACTTGAATAATTCAATCAGAGGTATGTACACGAAGTTATGAAGATTCAAAAATTGGTGTCACTTTTCACCTCATTTATGCATCTTATTCTTGTTTCCTTTAAAAACCAAAATCTATATTAAAGCATCACTAATTCTAATCAAAATACTAACATAAAATGCATAATTCATGTGTAGATCACATATCTATTGGAATGTTAGTTTCTACAGTAACCGATCGATCGCATCACCTATGCGATCGATCGCCCTAATTCAGAAGAGCCGCCAGATGACTTCCTGATTGATCATCACTGTTTTAAATCGATCATGTCTACTGGAGTTTTTGGTTGCACAGTGCGCGATCAATCAACACATTGACACGATCGATCACCGTATGAAGAGAGATTGTTGAACAATCGTAGGAACGCAGTGGAGAACGTTGTATGAAGAGATCGATCGGATAGCAATAGATCGGCTAACTAGGTGATCGATCACTGGCGACAGAACTGCGAAAAGAAAACCCTTTTCTTTAGGGTTTTTAAGGGGTATTTGGGACTTTTCTTACCCATCCTATATAAACCTTAAAGAGGCTCGTGAGAGGCATATTGGGTGTTCGAGAGGGTTTTGGAAGAGCTATTTTGGGTAGATTTGGTGAGGCTATAGCGAAGGAGAGAAGAAGATGATACGTGGACCTCCTTCGATGCTCAACTAAACCACCTCCAAGGTGTAGATGAAGCCCGAATAGATTGGTTTTGTTGTTTCTTTCTCTCATCTTGTGTTTTATCTTGGTTGGTGTATGAATCTTTATTATGTTATCATGGTTAATATATTGAGATTTATTCTATGTGCTCGAGAGAGGCTAGAGTGATTCTTGTGGATTTCAATCGATGATTACTTGCGTGTCAGAGAGGAACATGAGTAGACCGAGGTGTTATATATCACTAAGTTTCATTGATCTATGCTCGAGAGAGATAGCATTACAGTTTCATGTTTTGATTGTTGATGTGTTACGTCTGAGAGGAGAGCACGATATCTGGAATTGACAAGTATATGTCCAAGAGGAATATGCTAATCTACTAGGAATTTATAAAAGATAGAGAGACGATAGAACTAGTTTATTTCGTGGTGGATTCGAAGCCTTGGTTCTTCTCCAGATTAGCATAATCCATTTTAAGTAGCTAGGATTTATTGTTTTCTATAGATTAAATCAAAACAACAACTTTTTTTCTTGAGTTTGGTAGATTTTTTATCCATCCCTGAGGTTCGACATCCCTTAATACTCACTGTAGTACAATTGCCTTGTGCACTTGCGAGGGTTTAAATATTAAACAATTAGGGTCCATAGTAGCAATTTGGAGAGTAGATCGAGTAGGCAATAAGGATTCTCTGGGAATAAAGAGTGATTTTGGAGGAGTAGAAGTCCTCATCCTGTAGTGCTTGGATCTTCATAGGCTAAGTCAGGGTGATATGCTACAGTAGATCTATAATGTGGTATAGTAAGCTGCTCGGGGTAGGAGGGCTCTAAGGGCAACTTGAAGTTCCCAAATTCCTGGCCTCTCTCAATGGCCGGCCTCTTCTTCTCGACCCGTCCCTTTGGCCCCTACACCTCCCTCTCTCAATTGGAGTGGTTTGTTCTCCCATGCATCATCCTCTACAAAGCTTTCTCACTACCCAGAGCTTCTTTGTGAGTCTTCCATTCGGATACCAGAGGAAATTCGACAACGTAATGTTGTGTGTTGGCAAATCTCTTTAGTGGGTTATCTTCTTAGCAAGCATCCATGGTATGTTTGGTTAAAGAATGCCCTGACTAAGGCATGGAATACTTCATTTGAAATGCAAACTCTCTCAGAGGGATTTTTCTTATTCCAATTCTCCTCAACTCAGAATTATGAAAGAATTTACAATTCATTGTGGGCTGTAGGAGTGCGGCCATTGATATTGAGGCCCTAGAAACCAGGTATGAAAGCAGTCCGTCAACTTATAAAATCGATTTCTTTATGGATGCGCTTGTCAAAGCTCCGGGTAGAGCACTTTAACATCGGCAGCCTTAGTCTGGTTGGGAGTAATCTTGTTACTCCTCTGCATTGTGATGCGTCTACAACAAATCTGAGTCGTCTTACATATGCAATAATCTGTGTTGAAATAGACCCTGAATTCCAATTCCCAGATCATGTTACCGTGGATTTTGAAGATAATACAAGTGAAACTTTCAAAGTGATTTATGAGTGGAAGCCACAATCTGCTCAAAATGTAAATATTTTGATCATGTGGCAGATTCATGCCCAACCATTACAATTTGGTGCCAAGTTCCACGCTCAGAAGAAGGGCCAACAAACATGGCAGTACGAGATTGAGAGGTTGAAGATGATGACATGGTAAAGTTACAACTACAATCTACAACTCATCTTTCGCCACATCAGATGGATCCCACTAATATTGCACCAAGTGAGTTTGTCCCCACCAGTCCTAAGCCAACTCAGACTTTGCCACATCAGAATATGCTCTCAGCGTCCCAAAGAAAAGAGAGTCCAATCAGGCTCATCCAAGATCTTCAAGATCCTCCAGTATCTCTAGTTGGCAACAATCCATCTTTAGATACAGCAGCAATTAATTCCCCCTACCAAATTTGCACCCCTTTCCCAGCAGGTAACCTACAAATATTCAGCTATCTATTTTGATTGATTCTACTATTAGATCTGCCAACCAAACCATGCCACTTTCCCTTAATATTCCAATTCCTCAAAATCCTCCCATATCCAACCCATCCCTCCCTCATACAAGTGTGACGTCCAAATATGACCCAAATATGATCCAAATTGTCACACCTAATGTCAGATACAAGATCTTGACCCTGGACGCACAAGTTGTCGGCTCCTCCTCTGTGCCTCTCGTTCCCTCACAACCTAGTTCTCATTTTGGTTTATCTTCTGAACCAAATCTGGAGCATTTAACCCATGACTGGCAACTTGCAAGGAAGCGTGGTGCTAAATTTATGAGCTATTTGACTCAAAAAAAGCAAGATGATCCAGAGGTCACGAATGCTTTCAATTTGTTGAGCACTCAAGATGAACTTTTGGGAGACTCAGATGACACTACTTCCACATGTTCTATTTCCTCAAACCGTCGTGTCCAGCCACATCGACAAGTCAAGATGAAGCAAAAATCAAAGAATCAAAACAAAAAAGAGGGGGGGTTCCCCTCCTCCGTCCTGATGTCGATTGCCTAATGGAATATCTGTGGGTTAGGCCACGGTGGAAAAAGTTCTGTAGTTTAGACCTTGTCCAAGCTCATAATATTCACCTAATTAGTATTTGTGAGCACAAAATAAAATCCCGTCAGATTGATCGTCTTTAACACAAGATTGTGAGGGGATGAAATTCTCTGAATAACTTGGAAGATGATGATGGTGGTAGGCTTATGGTCTTATGGAATCCTAGTGTCTTTGATGTCCAGAAATTGAATCATTCTAGTCAATTCATTCACTGTTTAGTGGCACCTATTGGAGGAGGTGGCCAATTCTATTACACAACTGTATTGGTTCCAGTCTTGGTCAAGAGCATTCAGTTCTTTGGCGGCAATTGGGTTCTCTTCTTAATAATATTAATGACACTTGGATTTTGATGGGTGATTATAATTCAATTCGGTGTGATTCAGAATGGTGGGAGGTATCATTCCCCCTCCCCCCATATGGGAAACTCACAAGTTTAATGAATTTATTCATCTAACAGGTCTTCATGAGATCCCTTGTCCGATTGACTATACCTGGACCAATAATAGAGATGGTGGTCAGCTCATAATGAGTAGAATTGCGTGCTCTATGCAATGCGGAGTGGATTTTAAAGTTTCCCTCTGCAGCTCTTAATTGTCCTTCTGCAGGTATATCTAACCACTGCCCTATTAGTTTCTCTTTGAAGTCGGATTTTCCTAAGGGTCCCAAACCTTTTAAATTTTTTACTATGTGGTTGAAGGATGACTCTCTTAAACCTATTGTTCAGCAAGTTTGGAACTTACAAGTGCAGGGGCACCCTTTGCTTATTATTCTAAAGAAATTGCAGGCGGTGAAGCAGCCACTCAAAGAATGGAATCATACTTATTTTGGGGATGTTAATAAAATGTATAATGAGGTTGTAGATGAATTGCATGATATCCTGTTCTTTGACTTAGTGGAAGCAGTTCGCTACTTTTTTAATACAAGGCATCATTTACAAAGTCTTAATCATACTTTTCTCACTCTCATTCCTAAGAAATGCCGCTCTAAAACCTTTGATGATTTTCGTCCCATCTCTTTGTGTAGTTTTGTTTATAAAACTATCACTAAGATTATGGTTAATAGGTTATCCATGGTGTTACCCTTTCTTCTTAGCCATAATCAGTCTACTTTCATCAAAAGTCGTTTGATTGGTGAGAATGTGCTTTTGGCGCATGAATTGGTTCATAACTATCACCTTCGTGGAGGGGAGTGCAGGTTTTGTATCAAAGTGGATCTAAGGAAAGCTATTGATAAAGTGAAGTGGGAATATGTTTTGGCGACTCTTTCTACTCTTGGGTTTGATCACAAATGGATGGGCTAGATTAAAGAATGTATGTTCACTCCAATGATTAGTGTGTTGTTCAATGGCTCTAGTTATGGATATTTTAGAAGTCATAGTGGTTTGCGCCAAGGTTGCCCTTTATCCCACTTCTTTTTATCTTGTGCATGAAATAAATAACATGTTTGTTGAATGTTCGATGCACAGATGGTCGCATTGATGCTCAAGTGTTTCCTAATAGCCCGCATATTTCCTATTTACTATTTGCAGAAGACATCCTTATTTTTTCTAAAAAAATATTGTGTATGCAACCCACTTTAAAGAAGTTTTGGATATCTTTGCTGATTTGTCTGGTTTACAAGCTAACACTTCAAAAAATCTCTCTTTTCTTCTCAGCCAACCGTACCATCAAAGATGAGATCTAGCTGCTCTTTGGCTTTCAGGTAGGTGCCCTCCGTATTAGGTATAATATGGGTCTGCCCCTTTTTTCAAAAAACATCACATTCGCAGCTTGTCAACCTCTTTTTGATAGTAATGTCTCGTATTGATGGTTGGAAGTCCTCCTTATTATCTTATGTTGGGAGAGTTGAATTAATTAAATCAGTGTTAGGAGGCCTTCCCTTTTTTGGACATCTTGCTTCAAATTGCCCAAGCGAGCCTATAGACGTTTGGAGGGCATGTTTTCTTCCTTCTTATGGAAAGGTGTATCCTCTTCCACTTGTTTTAGAAATGTATCTTGGCAGAAAATTTGTAGACCTTTGAAAGAGGGTGGATTGGGTATTCGTCGTGTTAAAGACATCAACAATGCAGGCATTGGCATGTTTTTTTGGCGGTTGATTACATCTAAGGGATCCATTTGGTGTAAATGGGTCCATGGGGTTTATATTAACCATAATTCAATATGGACAGTAAATATAAACTCAGGTTCCTATGCTTGGAAGTGTATCTTGAATATCAGGGATCTCATGCGTCATGCCTCCTTCATCAAAATTGGCAATGGACAATTGGTTTTAACTTGGTTGGACCCTTGGGTAAACCAAATTCCTTTGCTTAGGAAACTGGGTTTAAGGACTATCACATCTCTGGAAGGTTCTTTAGCTGATAGGCTATGTGATACTTTTTGGCTCAACCATTGGCACTCTACTATTCAACATTTTACAATCCAAATGCGGGAGGCAGATGATCCTTTAACACTCCATCGGCCTCAATTTTCACTTATTCCAGATTCTTATGGATAGTTGTCCTGTAGTGGTAATTTTACTTTTAAAAGAGCATGGGAATTCTTTCGACATAAATCTGATTTGGTTGATTAGTATATTCTACTTTGGTTCAAGCATCATTAAATAAGTACTCCTTCTGTCCCTAGATGGCATTATGTGGAGGTCTTTTAACAGTAGATTCTCTAGTTAAAAGGGGATTTTATATTCCGAACATGTGCTACTTGTGCAGATGTTCTGAAGAAAATATTATGCATCTTCTGTTTGAGTGCCACTACTCTAAGACTGCCTGGAGATTTGTCCTTCAAAAATTAAACATCATGCGTACCATTGGAGTAGCATATGCTGAACTCCAATGGGTGATTCAATTCGTTAAAGCAAATAAATACACTAGAAAAGTGCTCCAAATGGTGTTTGCTGTGTTTACTATTTTCATTTAGCATGAAAGAAATTGTCGTATTTTTCAGGACAAGATCATTCAAAGCCTTGATTTGGATGCCTCTATCATTCATCAATCTAGATATATCTTGGAGGCTTATAAATTGAAGGAATTATGTCTCATGCATTGTGACTTTTCTGGGAAGACTGACATATATTTTCTTGTCTTTTTCTTGATGAGCCTTGGAATGATTAATTCTTAGTAAAGGTTTTCTCTTTTGTGGTTTGTTCTTGGACACGCATCTTCTTTTTAGTCTCGTCTGTTTTTGAGATGTGGTGTATGTTCCTTGCTTTATATCTCTCTATTTTTTCTAATGAATTTCTCAATAATTAAAAAATAGAAAATAATTATTGTGCTTGTCAAGAATAGTGATGAAAATGGAATTGCCATGTTTCCAGGCAATATGGGCATGACCACTCGTCAAGCCTCGGACACCTTCCCAAACTAGCAACAACCGTTCTCTTATACTCTCTTGCACTTCGCCGTTCTCTTTCGGTGGACTGCTTCTAGTATAGAAAACAACTTTTATAAGTCTTGAAAGATCAACCCTGAAACTCATGGGAATGATTTTGGGTAGGTGATTTCGGCAGACCTCTTTTGATTCTCGAGTACAGTCTCCTTGATAGTCCACCAGCTGTATCTGCCACTCAAACCAGATTGTGGCGGGCACTCTGCATATAGCAACATGGGGTAGTGGAGAACCACTTCGATGAGACCAAAACCTCATTTTTTGGCTCCCATGTTCAGCAACAGAGTGACACAGAAAAGGAAGGGATCATCTATTTTAATGTATAGAACAGATAGGAAAATGTAAAACCTGAAATATTAAGCTGCTAGCTTCTAAATAATTATCCAAGAGCATTTGGGCAGTAAGAAATTAACCATGGTGATTTTACAGAGATTTATAATAATTTTCCCACAGATTTATAATCATAACCTCAGCTTATTGATCCAAATGAAGCGTCTCAGCAACATCTAACCAAAATGTGGTCAGGACGCCTCCACAAAACGAGGCCCTGAGTTCAAAAGGCGACTCGATTGGCTGCCCATCCGGGATTATAACTTTATCTAGGGCACCAGCCATTAGATTGATAACAGTAGGCAACTATTTCTCCATGCAACTTTTCTTCTTTAGTCAGTTCATACAACAGTACAATTCCCATGTCTAATATGTCATTATCTAGGAGCATGGATACAAATACGGCGACACGGTACGGACACAGGGACATAGGATTTTCTCAAAAAGTAGGATACAACACGGCTGATAAAAACTATTTATATAAATTTTAAATGTATTTTTGGTATTGTATTCCACATTTTTTTCTCTTAAACCTTGTAAAAATTACAACTACAAATTTAAAATTATTTTTTGTTCATTATTTCTAGCAGCCAAGAATGCCACAAAAAAATAATTATACATTTGCTTGGACTTGAACTTGCTAATATTGCTTAAACAACAATTACTCTAACCATTAGACTACAATGCCTTTCATGTTAATTTAAGTGTAATAAAAAAATATATATTTTATTTTAGATACAACAGGGTACGCTTGCAACCATGTCACTCATGGATACGATAGCGATTTTACCGTATCCGTGCTTCTTAGGTCGTCATTGATCAGGCCAGTGGTATCTCTTAAAGTAGTAAACCTGAAGACCTTTCCTGGCACTAAAAAAGGATGCAATGCACGCAGCCACATCGTTATTTATCTTGCTTTATTCAATTCAACATTTCAGAAAAAAAAAAACCACATTGTGCTTCACCCAATGAAACCTGCTACCAATAAAGTACTTGCATAAGCTGGACATGTGAGAACAATACATTATTAACCAAAATGAGGTCAGGATTATCTTAAAGGCGCGCGCACGTTCCCTTTGACTCAACACATTATTAAACTCATGCGTATCTGTATCTCAAAAAACAAAAACAAAAACTGATACTTACACCTCTAACAATGCTTGCTTCAAGTTTCTAAATCTTAAATGCATTATACAGGGAACCCTGAGGCCCAAGAATAAAACCTTTCCATGGAGCGGATAAAAAAAGATATTTGGATGAGCAACAAGGAAACTTGTAGATATCATCATCATCATCATATGCTACATGGATTATATACTATATTTGACTCTTATCGAAATTAAAATGGTACAAAATCCATACAAAGAAACGTAGTGACAAGTTTTTACGCAAGATACCATTCCTGATGCAACCCTCTGAAGAGGGGACATGATAAGAAGGTATCTGAAGTTCCGAATTCAAAATTATGCTGATCCTTCTGTCTGCAAAACACAAATAAGCGTACTCCCACTTGTCAGTTTTAATAGAAATTAGTTGATTTATAAATGATCTAAGTATCTGATAAAACTTAAAAGTGACCGGAGAAAGTATTCAAGAATTGTCCAAGTAATTACGCAACTGAACATGAAATATGTTGTTGGCACCCCCCAAAAAAATTCCAAACGAAAATACATGGGCACCTCTTCAGACACTGGTAGCTTGGTTTGCTGTCTCATATCTCGGTCTCGTCTCGGTTAGCAAAAGAAACACATTCTTGGAGAGATCTCGAGGAGATCTTGGAGAGATTATATAAAATTATCTCGGCCGTTTATGCAATCATAAAATAATTTATCAACATGGTTTTAACCATCTTGATATATATCATAGTTACAAGTTTATTATATTAAGTGGTGAACTATTAAATCTTGATTATGTTAGAAAACCATGCTGCTAGGTAATCAATTATCACATGAACATAGAGAAAACTTCAAAGCTATAATGACAATTACATGGATTTGAGTAGTATGGTAGGCCTGAATGAAATAAAAATATGGTCGGGCTGCATCTTAGGTCAGGTTGTCTCGGGTATAGCATAACCCGACCCTACCCGAGATAGGGCCCGAGCTACTTAAACCCGCAATACCCAAGAACCCGAGATAGGAACCAAGATTTCAATAAAATAATTAATATAATTACGAAATTTTTTAATAAAATAATTAATATACTTATAATAATAAAAAAATAAACATAAAGTTATTTTGGTTTACATAGATTAGAAAATTAGGGGTTTAAATAGAATATCTCGGATAGGGTTGGTTCTTGGGTATTTTAAAGTGAAACCTGACCCTACCCAAGATAGAAGCTGGATTTTAAATCTTGGAACCGATTCTACCTGAAATAGGACCCGACCTGACCCGGGTCAATGTCAGGTCGGTTCTATCTCGGTTGTGTCGGGTCGGACTTTTTGGTGCAGCCCTACTACCCCACCCATATGCAAGAAACACGGTTGTAGGGCAGGACTCCGAAGCCAAAAAATTGGAGTCTTTTCATTTCAAAATAACATTGTGAGTCTTTTGAAGCATAACCCAATTTGGGAAGGAAAGGTTGTCTTCATCATCAAACCACCAGCTTGGTCCAAGAGTGGGATGATCACGATTTTCTCTTGTTTGTTACTCTATATTTTTTGCTACAAAACAAGATTCTCTCTTTTTGTGAACCATGCAGGGTAGATAGCTCATTTACACGTGGATAACAGACTGCACTGCAAGAGAAGCAAGTTGTACTCAAGGAATTCCGTATTGGATATCGGTAGGCCTAAGAGACAAAATATTGGAGATATTTGTAAAAAATATCGGTGGCCAAAAATTAATTTTTATAATATATTTTCATAATTTAACTTCTAAAATGAGTTATACTAATTTAGACAAAGCATAGATTTCAAAATATGCATAAAAATGCATATTAGGATGAGAAACAAACTGGAAAATTATTTTTTTCCTCTTTTTCTTAAAAAATATTTTTCCCAATTTTTTTTAAAAAGGCCATATATCAGTTTGGTATTTGAAAAAATTCGAAAAACCGATATTTACCCGTCTAGTTTTATTAGGCAGGGCCCGATATCGATATATTGGCGATATGAAACTCCTTGGTTGTACTTTATATTTTGAAGGGGAAAAATTACGCAAGCACCATGTGAGCGATCAATTTACAAACGTGGGCCTCTCATCTGAACCTATCTTTCAAAGATTGCGGATGCATAAAACGGCAAAGTGACAACACATTCAACACTACAGTTGAGAATGGGAACTATCACGGCGTAAAGATTTTATAATGTACACTCGATACACTGGATACCAACTACGAGAGAGGCAAAAAATAAATATTTCCGATGTATATGTACACTTATAACTGGCTTGGCCTCCTTTTCCCTGAATCTGTCCTTAATCTCTTTACTGGCATTGCCCACTGGGCCTCATTTACACCTCCTGACCCAGCAGATTCAATGAAGTGCCGCTGTTTCGGTGGAGGATGTGGCGCAGACCGTTGGGGCCAAGTACAAGAATGTGTTGTCCCCTGCCGAGTTTGCTTGGAAGAACCCAACAGAGGAACCCGGCCCACAGTAGCTGGAGACGTGGGCCCCGATCGCACAGGTGCCTTCTCCCTATCGTTCCTCTTCTTCTTGCAGATCACAAGTTGTCCAGGATGTGCTGGAATTGATGTATCATCCAGTGGTCCTGAATTTCGGGGGCTAACGCTCGCCAATCTGGTTTCCTTCTGAAATTTAGAGGCTTGGTTTCTATTCCTGGGTGGTTCATCATCAGTGTGTGTTGGCCTACGTGGCATCTGCTTCACAGGACCTCTGTCTTGTTCAGACACATTAATCAGCTTATGACGTTTAATTTGGCTTGTACCAGCCTGTTTTGAAGATGTAGGAGCTGCAAGTCTTGGGCCAGAAAACAATAGCCCATTTCTGGCTTCTCGGAAGTCCGTGTCTGGGAAAGCAATCTTCAAGATATCAAAGAAGACATCTTGTAACATTCTTGATTCTGTTCTAACCTGGAAAAGGATAGTCACATCAGTTTCTCCTAACATGTTCTGAAAGTAATATTCCCTCTATCCCACATTCATAGTCCAATGTGGTTTTTCATACCCACTATTAATGTGGGATTAAGTATCTAGATACATGCCATTTACACTAATTAACTCAAATAAACAATTTTGAATAGATATAATTGGCTATCGACAAGACAGCTACATTCCATATACATACCTCATAAGAGCATCCATAATACTGAGCCGAGCTCTTCAACATCAACTGCACATCTGCAGCAAATTCCATCACACCAGAATACTGAGATCTATCAATATTCTGGTCTATTTTATGTAGATCCAATATATCATTAGCACCCAAATAAGAGGATTCAATTCTCTTCCACAAATTAGTTATCAATGGAGCAATTTGATGCCCATCTTTGTCAATTCTTGTCTGGAACTTGCTGTTGACATTTTTGCACTGCATAAATTAAAACATAATGAACAAAAAAAAATCAACATTTTAATAGCACGCAGTAGCTAAATATTTTCACATTCTCACTAACATAACTAGCAAAATATGTGCAATTTTCATCAGCCATTCGAAACACATTGAAAGTAGTATCTGAGTATTTAGACATGCCCACACCTTCCTCTGAACAATCTCAGGCATCTTAGCCCCACTGTTGACAACAGGCCGCCCAGGTATGGGAGAGGCTTTGGCATCCCAGTTTTGCCTAGACTGTTCTGCCACATCCTGTGAAGGTCCATTTCTAATATTCAACCTGGTGGGTTTGGCAGCATTCCACTTTATAGAACCCGCACCCTTTCTTGATGATATATTTCGTCTAAGCTTTGGAGTTGAATCAACAGGATCATAACTATCAGATGCATTAGGATCACTATATGCATCTTGTTCTGAATCTGCTCTCACTTGCATATTGTAGGGTTGACGTTCCACATGCATAGGCAAATGAGAGAAGCTCCCAGCTCGCTGAGTTACAAGATCATCACCATTGGATCTCTCCTCAAAATTTTCTATATTATACCTAGGGCGAATCCTTATGCTTCGTTTCCGCTTTATTTTTGGTTGTATAACCTGTTCTTCTTCACCATCATCTCGCTCATGTACCCAACTTCCAGATTGTCGATAATCCATGTGAGAATCACCTGAAACTGCAATCTCTCCCACCTCCCGCTCATCAGGCTGTCGATATTTGAAAATAAAATATGAATTTTTTATAATCAAATAATCAATCATAATAGAGAATTACCAGAACCAAAAGATGACATAATCAAGAGTTACCACATGCCCCATATCTACCTCGGTCACTGACAACTAAGATGATCAACAAAATTGGGGTCTAACACAATGTATATATATTATATATTACGAAAAGCCATTGTAAGTATATCAAGTGCATGTGCATGTGTCTACATGTAGAATATCTATATACATAGAAAAAGGGGTAAAGAGTAAGGTCTCCCTGTAGACACATCCATAGAATTTACAAAATGTAGTGGTCTTGAAAAACAGAAACTTTCGACAGCAATTATTTTCTTTGGTTCAAGATCAATAACTAATCTACATATTTCAGATTTAAAGGACTCAAGCTATTAGCTTTTAGACATCATGGACCCACTATTAAGTTGATATCACTCCCATGGATCCACACGAAGCCTTCACATGGTAACATAAGAGATTACAGCATATACCAGATTATCAACCAGAATGGATCACCACCATACATTATGCATAGGTTATTCTTACCATCCTCCTTGGAAGAGAGTCAGAACGAGCATCAAGTGCAGACAAAGATCCAAATTTCTGGCATGCAATTAGCGTGGTTGCAACCTTGGCTAATCTTCGGCTTTCAGAAGATGATGCTGTAGAGACAGCTTCTTCCAATATATGATCATTTCTGACATTCTCCGCAATTCGAGAAGTTTCATATCTGACAACACTATCACAAAGTGGACCTCCCTCGTCCGAGTGATCCTTATTACCAGGATCTACATCAGCAGCACCACTAGATTCTTCTTCTTCGAATTCTCCAATGTCTCCCTCTTCCTCATGCAATCCATACCCATTGCCCTCCTCTGAGCTTGTTTCAAAATCTTCTCCATTTTCATCATCCAACTCTCTGTATGAGAATTTTTTGGGTTCCTTTGGTCTTCCCCTCCTATCAGTCTTACTCGGCGATGAATCCTTGACAATTTCACAAGATTCTACCCCCACTTCTCTTTTCAAAGATTTTTTGGACAATTTAGCAAGTAGTTCATTGACTTCATAAGACCCAGCTCGAAGCCAGTCCGGAACCTGGTCATGTCGTATCATTTCTCCTACCCAATCAAATTCTTCATCCATCTGATAAAAAAGCTCAACCTCCTCTTCACTCCGAGCTATCATTCGGTTTACCTCATGCAAGGAGGGAACATCATGAACATTCTCTTGGCACCTCTCTTCATCATGCAATAATGTTTCCAAAGTCATTCGTCTCTCTTCATGTGTAGTTCTCTGGTCAAATCGGCCAGCATTTATGACTTCATCTGCCATGTCAATCTTATACTGTTGAATATTATTCCGTATAAGGCTCTCAATGGACCCAATATACTGATCTTTACCCGCAAAATCGTCCTCCATGTCTACCATACCTCCACTTCTCAGTTCATCCTCTTTCTGATGGCTTGAGATTTTGTCCACAACTGCCTCCATATATATAACCTTGACCTCCCTCTTCTGCCCAATCCTATGGGCCCGTGCCACTGCTTGTTCTTCATTTTTGGGATTTGGGTCAGGATCATATATGACAACTGTATCAGCAGTTTGAAGATTTAAACCTCTCCCAGCAGTTCGGATGCTAAGCAAGAAGATAAAGCAATTTGAATCCGGGGAATTGAAGTCAACTATAGCTGATTCTCTATCTTCTAAGCTAGTAGTCCCATCAATTCTCCTATAAACAAGCCTTCTCCATTGCAAATACTCCTCTAATATGTCAAGAAGCTTTGTCATGGTACTAAATAAAAGTACACGGTGACCTGCTCTATGTAATTTTATGAGAATTCTATCAAGGACCCATAGTTTACCACAAGATCTCACAATGAAATCCCTTGAGTACTGGCTGAAATATGGGTAGTTAAGAAGAGGGTGGATACAAGCCTTTCCCAACTCCATGCATTTGTTATTGAGATTTTTGTAAGTCTTAATCTGATACATAGGATTTTTTTCCATCCTCATTAATTCATCTTCAGGATTTACACGGATGGTTCCAGTCGATTTAATCCAGTCATAGATAGCACCCTGAAGGGCTGACATTTTGCATCTCAAAACAATTGATACCTGCACATAAGCGTTAACGGATGATGCTACTAAATCTCCATCCACAAATAGAAAGACGAAAGATAACCATTACAAAAAGATATAATCACCTTAGGAGGAAGTGACCCTTCTACATCTTCCACACGTCTCCTCAACATAAAAGGTTCCAAAATTTGATGAAGACGATGTATAATAATTACTTTCTTCTCAGTTTCAAGCCAATCGTCCTCCACACTTTCTGAAGAGCCATCTTTCTGGAAAGGTTTCGAGAACCAATCATGAAATGCTTTCCTGTTGTCAAATACCTCAGGTAGAAGTAAATTCAGGAGTGACCACAACTCCTTCAAATCATTCTACAGAAAATAGATCGAGGAAAAAGGATATCAACTCAGATATGATGTAAAGAATTAATGCTTCTATACTAGACCAAAAACCAAAAGTAAGAATTTAACAGAGTAATGAAGCAGAGAATTCTTGTTAACTTTTCCACATCAACAAAGCATACATTGAAGATCATAGGTTCTTCCAAACTTGTGAAACAATCAAACAACAATTGACCCTAAAAACTAAAGGCATGTACAATGCAGATGGAAGCAAGAGCCCAATTTAATAAATAATACCAAGTCACAATAGTAAAGGCAACTATTATCTCGCTCAGATTAAAAGAAACATAGATTTCGCATATGTAGCCAAGATAATTTATTCACAAGGTGTTTATAATGCACCCTCAACTCCATTAGCAAAACAATAACAGAGTCACTTCCTCAAAGTTACTGCCAGATTAAACCCAGGACATAAGGATGGCCAGATCACCACTACATTGCCTTAACAAAATCATAAATTAGCCAAGACAGTGATGCACCTACAGACCAGCATGTCTGCGTGTAAACTAAAGAATCAACCCATACCATCTTGTTAGAGTCTAAAAACAATCAAGTTGTGAAAAGTGGAATTCTTGCCTTTCAGCTCAACAAAACCAGAACTATAGACTCATTATAATTGTAGCAAAGCTTTCAAGTAATCAAATACACATAACTAATAAAATTAGCTTTTTAAAGAGGACGAACACCACCTAGCCCCTCCACCTGGATCCCCACGTCTCCTACCATGACCAGAGAGAAAAGACAGAGACTTTTTATGAGATAAAACAGCAAATTTCTAGACCAATTTTCAGTCACAAGCTGCAAAATCCTGCCAATGTCCATAAGCATTAATGCCTCCCACAGTTCGAGGGGAATATTGCATACAGCCAAGTCTGTGGCTGTTGGCTCTCAAAGTTCCTCTCTTTCTTGGTTAACAAGAAGTGCCCGAGTCCTCAGGACTCCACTACATGGGGCAGGGCAACCAGCCTCTTACAGAAAGGTACCCCTCTGCCAATCCCCTCAAGCATGTAACAAATCTAGCTGTGGGGGTGCGACATGGCACCATAAAGACATTAAAATTCCATGGGCCATGTACAGAGACTTGGTGTTTCTCTCGTGTCTAGTTTTTAAATGGATTTTTAGATTTATTTACAAGCAGTAAAAGAGGGCTATTGATACAATTTACAGACTCGTAGCTAATAGTCCCTCTGCCCAGACTTCTTATTAACATCAGTTTTTTCAAAATGAATCCATTTTGAAAATGTTAATAGTAATTATGGACGGAGGGAGTACATTTCTTCATGGGCTTCTTGGTCAATTTTGTAAGGCCTGGTTTTCAAATGGTTTTAGTTTTGGAGGGGAAAAGAGGTGATAATCGCTTTATCATGCATACTGGACGGAAGAGAAACTGGATGCCTATTCCTCCATCTCTCCATCAACACCGCTGCCTCTGCCTCTTCTCGGCTATATCTCCACCCTTCTCTCCGCCTTCACCTATGGCCTCCAGCCATTCTTCAATGTGTCCTTCAACCCTTCAACCAATAAAGTATACATCCATCATACAAATCAGTTAAGATGAGTCTGATTCAACAATCAATTCCAATTCTGCCAACACCGACCGACACAATACGGGGTGTGATATGTCCATTTGCTAAAACAACATAAAAAACGAATGAGTTGGCTCATGATAGGCTAGAATGGAGGTGTAAGATCCCTGTCGCCAACGTCAAATTGTTAAGAAAACACACTAGTTGATTATGAATATGACTTAACTGTTAGAAAGCTAAGAATAAACTCTGTATTACTGAATTGAGAAGACTGATTCCATAAGAAGAGCATTCATCCTTATACACAGATCAGAGTCCTAATACAAGTAAGCATAAACCAGAACTTTAAAACTAAAATTGTATTTCCGAATAATGAAGCCTGATTACATAAGAAGAGCACTGATCCTTACCTAGAGATCAGAGCCTAATACAAGTAATCCAAAGACAGGAAACTACTTGAAATATAATTAACCCAAAACATGACTAAAGTAACCTCTATACTATAGAGAACCAACACTAAGGACAATCAAAGATGAGTGAATATATCCTAACATAAACAATGTTAAAATGATATTTGTAAGTACATACTCAATCTCAATTAAAAAGAAGTGGTCAATGGGCAAACCTGTAAAGGAGTTCCAGTAAGGAGCAGCCGTCTCTGGCTACGATATCTGTCTAGATCACGTGCTAAAACTGAATCCCTATCTTTCATTCGTTGTGCCTCATCAATTATAATATATTTCCAGTCAACTTTGGACAACTTATTGCGCTCATACATCACAAACTCGTAAGTTGTAACAAGTACATTAAACTTCATTGCACAGACCTCCTACATCGAAAGAAAAGGTTTTAGTTCATGTATTAGTAGATCACTAATTAAATATATCTTACGGCAAAAGACAAAACGCTGAATTTAAAAAAGAAAATCTAAAAGAAAATAGAAAATTTCGTAAATATATCATTAAGGTTGATTGTGAACTGACAAATGGAGATGAGTTCACTTATTTAAGTTTGTAGTTTGTCTCCGGACGCAACAATTAACAACTATCCACTCATTAAAATGGTGACTATGTAAGTTTCCATAATGACATCAAGACCATTGTCCATCATTCAAGTGAACATACATAACAGAAATGATACCAATTAACAATACCAAATAGTCAATCATCCAAATTGGCAATTATAACTAGTACTATAGCATCTCAGTAAAAAGAAAACAGATCAAAAAACATTTTTTAAAGGGGAAAAAAACAAAATTTAAGTGTGCCAGTCCTTATTGAAGTCTACCACTTTAATATCTAATATTTGTGTAATATATAAAATAGCTTAAGCGTTGGAGAATTCATTAACTAAAAAATGGTCTCGTTTGCGTGTTCACCAGAAATGAGGAATGTTGTGCTTGAGAGAGTATTACAGGAATACAGTAGGTACTCATTCCTTACCAACTTAAGCTCCTAGGAGAATTTGTTAAAAAAGAAACCTAAGTCCTAGAATTTTCAATTTACACAATGCACAAGCCTGTACAGATATGCCCCAAAAATACTTTAGGACTTGTGAATGACAAGAAAAAACTTGAGACATATTTGAACAGCTGTCATGTCCTAAGAGGCAGACATTTAACCTCTTCAACTAATATCACCAACAAGTGGACATAATATTCAAGCAACTAGGCAAGATCCATATTAGCTGTTAATGCAACTACAAGTTGTTAGGGACGAGATTCACTTATTAACCACATAAACTGCACATGCAAACACCACTATCACTACAAATTTTTTCTTTTCAGAGGGGGTTTAAAACCCCTGCTACAGCCCTCCAAACTGCCGCTAAAGAGTTTTAGCGGCGGTCCAATCTTTGCCTCTGGAAGTGCTGTCGCAAAAGGTTTTAGCGACGTTTTGTATGCCGCCGCCCAAAAATTGAACTTAAGGAGGGAGTTTGTAACCCCCACAAAAGCCAATTTTTTAAAGGGATAAAAAAAAAAGGTCTAGCGGCAGTTACAAACCGCCGCTAAAAGTCTAAAACTATTGACAACGGATTGTGTAGTACTTTTAGCGACGAATTCCAACCACCTAATAATATACATCCTGATTCTTCAGATTTTTTAAAAATTTTCACAGAAAAATCAATTCATACCACCACTAACAAGATCAACAAATTTAAATGTAACAACATTCATACCACCACTACCAAATCAACAAATTTAAATGTGATCGTTACTAAGATCAATGCTGAATTTCCCACATTTAAATTCAAATATGAGAACACAACTTCATCTATTTTAATAACTTAAAACAACAATACTAAGAGAATCTTTATGAATAGGTTCTGATCACTACATCAATTTAAAGAAAACAATAAATCTTACAACAACATTAATGAGTTCTAATTACTACATCAACTTAAAGACAAAATTAAATCCTACAACATTAAGGAATCCTAATTTGCTATTAGTAGCTAATGACAACACAATTAAGATTTTTCAATCTTTAACCATCCTTGCAGCCAACAACCACAGGCTATGTACCACCATCCTACAAAATTAGAAAATAAAAAACAAGTTATTCAACAAATGCACAACTAAATATTTCAAAACATTTATACTGTACTATTCAAAGAGTGTGCACTCCATGTGCTAACAACATCCCCAATATTATATATGTAACACCCTAAGTTTCAATTTCACCAAGCTGATATACGAACAATATAAGCACCCATCATAATAACACATATACTCCAACACGATGAACATTTATACCAAATATGGAATCAAATTGCTGAAGTAAATCAATTATAATGCCATAAGGAAACTAATTTGTTGTTATGAACCAATAGCATACAGTTGAGAACGTGATGAGAGTCGAATACACACTATTCAATCAACAAGTCTAGCATAATGAGAACTCTAATTTTCTCGCAGATTTAATTCAGAAGCATTGAAAGAGAATTTCAGAAGTGATCAAAGCAAATTTAAGAGGAACCGACCCAGAGACAAAAGTGTAGTTTTTTAATGAGTTAAACAAGTGTGTAAAAGCATCTTACATGGAAGAAATGTACTAATTCCCCTTGCTCCAACTTTGTACCCTCAGTCTGTTCCTCCTCCGAGCGCTGCCATGGCCAACCAACAGAGAGATTGTTTCAGGAGTTGAGGAAGAAAATGATGGGGAAACAGAATAACTAAGATGATAATGGTGCAGTAATTTTCTACAAAAGACACAATTTAAGTACTAGGCTGCTTTCAACATTACTCATGGAAATAATTTAAGATGACATTGTATATAGTATGAAACTAGAGAAGGTAAAAAAGAAAAAAAAATTGACTAGAGCTTTACTTGGTCCCATGTGAGCGGCTATGAACCTCTTCATTTCTTCGAGTTGTGTTTTCAGTTTGTCCTGCTCAGCTTTAAGATGATTTACTTCTTCTTTATGCATTAAACTTTCTTCCTCTAGCTCTGAGATTTTGTCCTTCATTGCATTATATTCCTTATTTGAAGTAGACGCATGACTAGATGAAGCCCCCCACAATAGGGTCGGTGTCACTCGATACCCACATCCCCGGACTCGACCAGGTTTTTCAGGTCCCATTACCTTAGCAAATGCATCATCAGGGGAAGGAAATGGTAGGTCTTGCGCACCCTTTTTTATTGCATCATTCATTAGTTCCTAAAATACAAAAAAGTATTTATTAATCCCATTATTTAAGGTCAAGAAAACTAGAAAGAATATTAAGGACGAATGCAAAGCTATTTCATTGAAAGAAGATAACTACAATTTTTTCAATCGCATCGTCATTGACAACTGAGCCATCTTTTTTTATATGTGTTATCTTGAACATTTCAATACGGCCAAGTGGTTGATCTGTTCCTCTTTTATATTGCTGCATCAATAGAGTTAAAGAGTAATCAATTGTCTTTATTATAAAAAATAACAAGCATACATTATTCATATAGAGAGAATACATTATTGGTCGATATCCGTTCGAAACCGAAATATCAGCGATGGAAAAAATTGAAAAATCGAGATTGTGTTGTTTCGGTGTATCGGGTGGGGCCCGATACCAATATATCGGCAAGCTGGCATTCCATGGGGTCGCCTAAAATGAGCCTGTCATTTTGCTAAATCACACGAGCTTAATCATACCTCTAAATCCAAATTAAGGTTGCCAAACGCACCCTTAGATCAAGATGATCATCGGTTCTTATTAATGGACGGGATCTTGGCAAATAGCATTCAGGCGGACCATAAAGTCTTCCCAATTTTTTCACGTGAAACGCGATATGTGGGATTACCCTTTGGCATGTATCAAAACCAAAAGGAGAAAGACAACATGGTTGCCTATGGTGACACCCACCAAAGTTAAATGAGCCCTCAAATGCTTACTTTGTTTTCGCTAATTTTGAAACAAAATAGCCAATTCAGCCACTAGGGTTCTCGATGAGGCTACCATGGACGGTAAAGATCTGTTCCCTATCTAAAGAAGACAGAACAACAATCGATTTGTATGCGCTCGAAACCATGACTTGGATAATGCGTGGGTAGCATCCTTTATCATAGTTTCAAAACTCGGAATTTGACTCCAAAAAATCGGCGAGTCAACTCGGCTCGGTAGCGAACCGAGTCAAACTCGCCTGCAGACTCTAATCAACATGACTCGGAATGAGACTCAATTGACTCGGCGTGTCAACTCGCTAATTCTCTCTTTAATCGGTTAACTCGCTCGACTCCATTGACTACCCTATAGTTGTTTTGCATAAGCACTTACCTTAATTATAGTACCTTATTAAATGCAATCACTGTCAGTATTTAATACACCATATTTATTGCAACTTCTATGGAAAGTAATGCTACAATCAATGCCTTTTGTCTAGATATTCCTTTAATACTTACCATGTATTTTCCTTGAAAGACGTGTCTTCATTGGAATGGAAAGAACAATGCAAACAATCGTGCTTGTATACCATTTTTCCATTAAGTATTTGGTTTACCTTTATTTTTGCTAAAAGTAAAATTTAGGGATGTTATTTAGAGTTTGCAAGATTAGACAAAGCCATAGGAGGGGGCAAACACATTGATATAAACATAACCCACTACCATGCAAATTGTTAGATTTTTCTAACGCATTTTTTGTTATTGAATACCCCTGTCTTTTGGTTTATTTACAAACCATGCCATCGAACAACCAAACACCTTATATTTAAACCCTAACTTCATTTGGGAAATCCAGATTTCCCACTCCTAAAAGCTCTAACCAAATAAACCCTTAATATGTGCAGCTAGATAGTGTACTCTAAAGCATCGCAAACCGTCAGATTGGGATCCAACGACACAAATTAATATGATTCAACCACGCTTGCCCCCTGTATTAACTATGTCATCGAGCACATCAACACGCTTGAGCCAGGGCAATCAAAATTTGTGAAGTTCCTATGAAAGGGTGATCACTGGCATTTTTCTTCCTCATGCTAGAACATGAGGAAGCGTATTACTTTAGGTTTTCTATTTTTTATTGGAAAGAACATTATGGGTATTAGAGACTTGAGGCAGAAGTTGGTTTGGCTATTGGGGAATCTAATGATTTTGGCTTCAGAAGACAAAAATGGTGTGAGGAATTGGTAGGTTATGTGAAAGGGAATGGTCTGCTACAAGTAACCTTAACAAGTCTTTCTATACTATGTTTGACTGAGCTATAGTTATTAGGAAGGAAACTGGCAGATTGGATCATGTCCCATACATGTTATTTATAGTACATGGAAATTAAACAAACAATACATTTGATTGTCTTGTCCCCATCCAACACTTGTGGCTCAAACTGGTTCATCAATAAATATAGGAATTGAGCAGCTCGGGTCAACCGCTTTCTCAAAAAAATATCTTGCTCTTTTCTTTTTCGTTTTGTGGTTTATCAGTGTATAAACCAATGCGTTTCTTATTAAAAAGTGCTAATCATGAAAAGGCAATTCTAATATCAATTAATTATGAAAAGTTTTGTCCAACGAAGCTCATCTAGATTTAAAAAAAATGGGTCAACATTAAATGGCTGTGTTTGCTCTCTCAAAACCAAAAACATGGGAGAAGAAGAAAAACTCTGCTTTTTTATACGGGCCATAGTGTCTAATAAATTTTGCTCATTTTGTAGCGCAGGAGCTTCATACAGCGAGAGTCATAGTTTAAATGACTCATACAAAGTTAGATGTTGATGAAGGGTCGCGAGCTGCAGCGGAAGCGAATCAAATCGTTCGTTGTGATTTTGAATCCTCCTAAATCTGTATTTGATATGGAATTCTCTCTTGCACTCATAAATAACAATAATTGTATACAAGAGATTGAGCAATATAAATGAACAAAGAATTATATCATGCACAAAATAAATAAAACACATGAGTAATTACTACTAACATGCGGCCTTTGTGCCAACAATTCACCCTTGGTATACTCACAAGAAAGAAGGTGTATGTCGGAGATCACCACCAAACCGTTCGTGCATGGACAAGGATTTGCTATTCTCCACAAGAGGAGAGACAAGAGTCCAAGAGGAGAGAGAAGACGTGCAAGCCAAAGCCGGTGTACTGAGCATTGTTCACGTCCCCTTTTTATATCTCTCTCCCTCATCTGTTACTAATTGGAGAGTTATAGATATCTTAATATCCTGTAACCTCCTCCACTAATTGGAGTTATGGATATCTTAATATCCTATAACCTCCTCCATCAATTGGAGTTATGGATATCTTAATATCATATAACCTCCTCCACTTATTGCTCTCTTGATGGTTATTCATAACCACCCATAACTCAATCCCTTCGATTCTCGTAATGGTCCATCAAATTGGTGTCTCTTCCATATTAAGGTGGACACCCCTGGGCCCACGGAAGCCTAACCACTCAACATGTCCATGCACCACATGAGAGGGCCGACTCCTCTAACAATTAAGTCACGTAATATGGGACAAACCCATATATTATAACTAACATCCCCCACTATGGGTTCAGTGCTCATATGTACAATCTAAAAGTGACTCATGCACTAGTCCTATCGTAATCCAAAACTATGAACATGTTTCACAAATAGATCCATTGTCAAGGCCTTCGTTAACAGATCAACCAGCATCTCAAGCATAGAAAGATGACTCACCATCAACTTTCCCCGTTGTAGCATATCAAATATATAATAATAATGCACATCAATGTGCTTTGCTCTGGAACTAATCTCCCCATTACGGAGTGTTGACACAGTTGCCAAAGTATCACAATAAATTTGGACAAGAGCATCAGTCCATTGTTTTAGTTGTAACCCAGCTAGAAACTCTTTAATCCACACTGCCTTGGAAGCGGCTAAACTGCATGCAATAAACTCAACTTCCATCGTAGACTTAGTAACGCACTTCTGCTTCTTACTAGCCCATGCTATGGCGCCGCCACCAAACATAAAAACATACCCGGTAATGGATTTCTTGTCATCCTTACACCTGGCATAGTCTAAATCACTATACCCTTCCAATGACAGGTTCTCGGCCTGATATGTGAGTTTCATATCCATGGTACCTAAAAGGTATCTAAATACCCGCTTAATAGCCTGTCAGTGTTGCATACCTAGGTTAGCTTGATTTCGACTCGTAAGGCTTACCACAAAAGCCAAATCAGGTTGAGTGCAGTTCATTGTATACATCAAGCTGCCAATAGCCTATGCATATGGCACAGATTCCATCTTTAGACGTTCCTCGTTTGATGAAGGTGCCATTTTCTCGGACAACACTATCCGTTTATAGATGGACAAATCTATGGTCTTCCAACCAATCATGCCAAAGCGTTTCAACATACTATCTATGTATGATTCTTGAGATATACTTAGCCTCATCGATTTTCTATTTCTCTCAATCTTCATCCCTAGGATGTAAGATGCTTCTCCCATATCTTTCATTTCAAATTGGGTCTTGAGCCATTCTTTTAGACTGAGAATCATACTTGTGTCATTCCCCATCAATAATATGCCATCTACATATAGTGACAATATCATAAATCTATTTCCATCTCTAAAGGAGTACACACAATGGCCATAGTCATTGGCCCCAAAGCCATATTCTCTAATCACCTTATGAAAAGTGAAATATCATTGTCTTGGCGATTGTTTAAGTTCATACAATGATTTAATAAGCTTGCACACCTTTTGTTCCTCCCGAAAACAACAAATCCCTCAGGTTGTTCCATGTAAATCTCCTCCTCTAAATCACCATTTAGGAAGGCAGTCTTTACATCCATCTGGTACAACTCTAAATCCAAGTATGACAAAATTGACAACAAACACCGAATTGAGATGAACCTAGACACAGGAGAATACGTCTCCTTAAATTCTATGCCCTCTACTTGTGTGAAGCCTTTCGCCACAAGTCTAGCTTTATACTTATCTATTGATCCATCAGCTTTGAGTTTTTTCTTGAAGATCCACTTACGCCCAATGTGTTTCCTTTCATTTGGTAAGTCAACAATCTCCCAGACTTTATTCTTCAAGATCGAATCTATTTCCTCTTGAACAACCTTCTGTCATTCCTTGGAATCTGGACTACACATAGCCTGCTCAAACATGATCGGATAATTAAGTACTGGTTCATCTACTGTAATTTTATCTTCACCAAACATCGCATAGTAATCCTTCAACAACACTGAAGGTATATGCTCTCTTGATGCTCGTGACTCCACATCCTCATTGGATGTGTTACCTATCACTAGAATGACTAGTGACAGTGACTTTCTCTTTTTCTATTTCAAAGAGTTTCACTATCTGACTAGGAGTTTTAAGGTCTACATCTTCCTCAAGAAAATAAGCATCTCTAGACTCAATTACCCACTGTCCCATCATCATGGTGTACTACGAAACGATACCCTTTAGAATGATCACAATAACCTATAAAATTACGTTTTATGATCATAGGATCCAACTTACTTCTCAGTTGACCAGGCACCCTCACATGGGCCTTTGACCCCCACACTCTCAAGTTTGAAAAGTTTGGACGTCTACCCGTCCATAATTCATACGGGGTCAATTTGATCGACTTAGAGGGTACTTGATTTAGTACATAAACAGCGGTGTCTAGTGCTTCACCCCAAAACTGCATTCTTAGTACATAGTGGTTTAACATAGACCTTATCATGTCCAACAATGTCCTATTATGTCTTTCCGCGACTCCATTTTGCTGAGGGGTATACGGCAAAGTATATTGATGAACTATTCCTTGGTTAGTGCAATAGTCTTTGAACAAATCAGATGTGTACTCTCCACCTCTCTTTGTTCTCAAAACTTTAGTTTTCCATCCTAATTGGTTCTCAACCTCAGCTTTAAATTCCTTGAATTTATCTATGGCATCAAACTTCCTGGATAACAAATACACATACCCATACCTTGAATAGTAATCTATAAATATAATAAAATATATCATACCCTTTTAAGTCTTAACGTTTATAGGTCCACAAATGTCACGCCCCAAATTTCCAAGACCCGATTTATGCGGAAGCGCCAATCCAATGACGGTTATAGGGTAGGAAACCTGGGACTGACCGAATACTCGAGACTTCTATTATCCCATTAAAATATCATGGGACTTGCAGGATCCATATGACTTAAACAATATTTACTTACAAAAATATAGAATAACTGAAAAGAAGTCTAATTAACTATTACAATAACTGAAATTGTCTTATCAACCACACAAATCAAAATGGCACGCAGGCCGAAGTTCAAACACCAAAATATAATAGAAACGAGTCTTCAAAGCTCCGACATCAGTCCACGTCGCTGGATGCTATCACTTCTGCTCCACCTTAATTCCTGCATCAGAGGATGCATGAGTATTCCATAGGAAATACCCAGTAGGATACAGAAAACCCACACTGGAATAATAAGAGAAGACTCCAAATAGGTATAGTTTAACATATTCGGGTTCAATAAAGACTGAGTTTACTTACCTGAAACCAACTGCCATCCGAGACACATCAAGGTCAAGGGAAAATAACTCAAAGACTCCAAACTTTCATGGAGGTAAGATAGAAAAATAAGCTTCGGACATCCAAAGTGTCAGAGTACAATTTCTGCTCTCAAATCTGTCAACAATACCAGAACATCCTAGAGGTTCTTCAGTGGAACCTGGCCATGCGTCTAGGGATGCTGGCCCCATCGTGCTTATGGGCACAATGGGCGGAGATTGCAGACCTTCCGTAATGTCATACAATCTAAGCGCACGCGGTTGCCGTCATCGGCTGAACTACAGAGGTTCATCAAATCTGAGATCTCGCAAGATCTAGCAATGGCTCGTGAGCATACTATGATTCCGACTAAGAGCTCTAAATGCTACTTAGCGGAGAAACAATTCTTGGAAATATTTGGCCTTATTGGCTAAAGGCTTAGAACAAGACTTTCTAAATTTCGACTCTTCATAGGAGTGAAAAGCAAACATCGGACACAATCCGAATCGACTCACTAAGGAGTGTTGATATCTTAAATGAATAAGTCTGGAAACTCAAATGAGACTCGACTATAATGACTAACACCACGAGGTTTTCCAAAAGTTCATGTCTGCCATCTTCATAGTCGTACCTAACCCTAGAATTGATAATCCCCGACTCGGAATAATTCGGATGACGTGTCTCAGATAGACCACATCAGAGACATCGAATAAAATTCAAGCTTTGAATACTCTTGAGTCATGAATGGACCAAAAGAAGAACAAAAGGACTATTATTATGAGACACCACGTTTAGCTCTAAGACCCTTAATATTCTTTTAGAGTTACTGTTCTCAGTAGTATATAAATTATATTATGCTTGATTAAGGTCTTAAATATCAACTTAACTCAAGCCTCTTAAGTTTATTAAGGTTTCAAGTCTTTTAAAACCAGAAACAGTGTTCTGCTCAAAACAGAACAGCCCACTGTAACTGGTCACCACGGACTATACACATTGATTCTATCTATGAAATTTTTATCTTGAATAGCCTAAGATGTCTATTTTTCAGATTGATAAACAACTTAATTTTCTGATTACTGTATAATTAGTTATTATTTTTCGAATGAGGTCTGTCTGCACAGGATTACTCCTGGCCGAGACCAATTATCTTATGCCATACTTAATTTACTAATGTATAAACTTTAGTAACTCCTTATTAGTCTTTTCTGACATTAATTTAATATCACTTATGATCTTTACAGAACCCTAATAGTTCTGAAATCTCAGTTTTTAATTCAGTTTTCCATTAGTCTTTACAACTCAATTGCTAAGTCATTTTTCTTATCTCATTATACAAGTGGTATTAACTAAGACATATAATTCTGGACAACTCTTAGGACTCATGACACACTGACATGATGTCAGACCACATCTGAAATCTTAGAGAATGTACCTTACAAAACCCACAAGGAATGATCTCTATTTATCTTAAGGTATTCATTAATTGATTACCTAATTGATTAGTGTTGTACTAGTAGCAATAAATATAACAATACTCTTATGGAGCATGAAATACCGGACAAGAAAATGCACCAAAGTGCTCTGATATGTCACAAAGATCTGATCTTTATTCAACAGAGAGCATGAATATACATAGAGACATCGAATGATGAATAGCATAGATCAACACAAGCAATTGGAATACGATTTCAACATAAGGACGGGTATGACTTAGATCAATCATAGAAATCCATAAAAGAGCCAACTTTCTTTGGACAGCAAATGAATAGGTGATTGAGGTGAGACACAAACACCATCGAATCATGAAAACACATGGGGATATCAACTAGGGTTTGGCATAGAGAAATCAAAGTATACGATTACACGATTTCAAAGCATCAACATTCATTTCATGCAATCAACAATATCAAAGAAGAAAATAGTGGGAAAAGACATCCTACTTGGTTGAAGATACCGAAATCCCACGAGCACACTTGATTCCAAAAATGCCGCACCACCACCTCGCCGGTCGACACGCTTGGACCACCACGAACACCACCAGAGATGGGCACAGCTGGTTGGGAAAAGAAAGAGGGAGAGGTAGTGCTATGAAGTGCACATTAGCTGATTTGAATGGCTAATGCACTCAAGCAAAAACCGTCCCCCTAGAGCCCTATTTATAGACTTTTAGATGATTCTCCTCCTTTGATCTTCCCTCCAAATCAATGGCCTAAAATGCTCCATCCAAAGAAAAATCTAGAATTTCAACTTCCCAAGTGCCTCTTCGGTTTTCTATTTGGTAAACCCTTGAATTAATGGGGTCAATTACCTAGGATTGAATAACTCTCAACCAACCCACTTAATTACTTAAATGATATCCCAAATCAAATTGATTTCTAGAAAGGGTAATCCATTAATGAAATTTCAAACAAAAAGGGTCCCCACAACATGGCGCCCAAGGGTGTCCACGTCACCCATAAGGTGGCGCACCACTACAGGGTCCACGTGGCCCTCTCATGGTTCTCTCGCGTCTTAGATCACAGTTCTCCGATGAATGGTTAAGATGGCTTACACGCGTGATGTGCAGTTCCACCGTGCACGAGTCCTACACCTGGTAGCACGTCTATTAGGCTCCGCCACACGTATACTCACCCGCGTGACTAGCCCTAGCCCTGGCACTCAAGTGGCCCTGGCATCAGGTGTATTCAACCGCTGGCGTCAGATGGGTTACAGCGCCAGGCCTAGTCCTCGCGCTCGGTAAAACCTGCCCAATCTGGTTAAACAATCTCATTGATCAACAAACAATCAAGACGGATACGAAAACCTTCCTATTTTAGACCAGATTCCTAAAATAGCAGTTTTCGTAGACATACCAATTTTTTGGGCGTTACAACAAATATCTGAGTGAATCACCTCTAAAAGATCTATGGCTCATTGACCTTTGGGAAAAGGTGGCCTAGTCATTTTGCTAGATATACAATCTTCACAAATGCGTAAATCATTACCTATTCTAGGCAGTAACCCACTACTCGACATTCAGTGTAATTTTCTTACATTAACATGATATAGGTGTAAATGCCACAACCAGCATCATCAATCGTCACACAAGCAATAACTTAGAATCAACCATTTTCTTGAAATCAGCAAAGTCATTAACTATATTAAGTTTGAATAAACCATCAACTAATGAAGCAATAAATAAAATATTATTCTTCTGTCCCATAGTTCCCTTGTCACCCTTGAACCTGACTTCAAATCCCTTTTGAGTTAGTAGAGGGATTGAAATCAGATTCCTTCGAATAGTTGGTGCAAGAAAGACATCTGTGAGTACCAGAGTATTTCCTCCTGAGAGAGGAATACGAACAGAGCCAATCCCTAGCACATCACAATAAGTGTTGTTGCCCATGTATATCTTGTGCTCTCCGGGATTTATCTCTTTCAAATCAGCAAATGACTCCTTGGTCATAACCACATGACGTGTTGCAGCCGAGTCAAGCCACCATCCTCTCGTGTTAGTGTTTACAATCAATGCCTCATAAATCATACAAACTATGTCCTTCCCTCCACCTTGCTGTTTCTTATTCTCATTTCCTTGGGAGCCCTTAGGACAATTCTTGCTATAGTGGCCCATTTGGCCACAAGTGAAACAAACTCCCTTCTTCTTATTCTTGGCCTTATCTCCTCCCTGTAACTGAGGCTCCTTTCCCTTTCTCTTGAAGTTCTTCTTCGAGGTGCCAGCATAAGACCCACCCTTCTTGGAGCCAACATGATGAGCAAGGTTGGCAGATGCAGTAGAGGCTCTCACATGATCTCACCTTTCCTGCTCCAAGCCCAGCTTGGCAGTAAGGTCATCAAGAGTGAATTTCTTATCACTCAGGTTCAATGCCACCACAATAGGCTCCCACGATGGAGGAAGACTAGTGAATATCGTAGATATTTGAATCCCCAAATAAATAGGATATCCAAGCATCTCCAACTCATTAGAGATAATGGACATGGCATTTATGTGCTCAAGTACATTCTTGCCTTCCTCCATCCTCATGTTTGCATAGCGAGTGTGGAGCAACCTGATGTGAGCCTCTGTATGCTCTGCATACCTCCTTTGTATAGCCTCATACATTTCCTTACCCGTTTTGTGCTTCTCAAAAAGCAACTCAATATTAGGTTTCATAAATGTCAGCATTGTGGTCCTTGCTCATGCATCCTCTAACCTGAACTTCTCGTACTCTCTCTTTTGAGCAGTAGTACTATTATCACTTGGAAGTTCAACGACTTGGTCCAACAGATGACCCAAGTCTTCAAGAAATAGAATGTGACGAATGCGCTATTCCATGTGATAAAGTTCATGGCATTCAACTTTTCAGTCTTAGCCAACTCACTTGAGACCATTCGGGATGCCATTGCAACTTTTATGAAAATCAGCAAGTGGTGCAACAAAATGAAAATATCTACAACCCGTGAAACAGGACAATAAGTGTTAAAGGTCAAAGTTTGAATCACTACACAACAACCAGTAAACAGTTATTGATGTGGCACAAATACTGCTTCAAACAAATCGGTTTTTCAAATCTTTTCACTGTGCAATCGAACGCGTCAAATAGCTGATCGATCGCTTACTCAGTCGTTCGATCGCTCAACTTATAATTAAACGTTTCAATTTTCCCCCGATCGATCACTCCCTCAAGCCGATCGATCGCGTACCTCAAACTGGTCGAACCAGTATATGCGATCGATTGTTATTTCAACTGATCGATCGCTGTGCAATTTCAATTTAACCAGTAGATATGATCGGTCATTTTATCAACCGATCGATCGTCTCTCTCTCTTTTAAATGTGACTTACGATTGATAGCGAACTGCACCGATCGATCGTTAACTGGTTGTCTTCTCTGTTTTTAACCTGAAGCGATTGATCGCACTAGTATGGCGATTGATTGCCGTATCGAAATTGCATTTTCTCAATCCGATTGCTATGAATTCCAAATGATGATCAATTAGATTTTTGGGAATTCTAGCATCACAATGGAATTGAGGCTCTGATACCACTGAAGGGTCGCGAGCTGCAGTGGAAGCGAATCAAATCGTCCATTGTGATTTTGAATCTTCAAAAATCTGTATTTGATCTTGAATTTTCTCTTGCACTCACAAACAACAATAATTATATACAAGATATTGAGCAATATAAACGAACAAAGAATTATATCATGCACAAAATAAATAAAATACAGGAGTGATTACTACTAACCTGCGGCCTTTATGCCAACAATTCACTGTTGGTATACTCACAAGAAAGAAGATGTATGTCGGAGATCACCACTAAACCCTTCATGCATGGACAAGGATTAGCTATTCTCCACACGAGATAACAATATCCTCTTTCAATTTCTCCCAATGTTTCACTTTGATTGTATCTCAAAGATCAATCCCCAAAAGCGAAAACCAAGAGAGAGAAACAAGAGCCAAATTGAAGGAGAGAGAAAGTCGTCCAAGAGGAGAGAGAAGACGTTCAAGCCAAAGCCGGTGTACTGAGTATTGTTCACGTCCCCCTTTTATATCTCTCTCCCTCATCGGTTACCAATTTGGGAGTTATAAATATCTTAATATCCTATAACCTCCTCCATTAATTGGAGTTATGGATATCTTAATATCCTATAACCTTCTCCATTAATTGGAGTTATGGATATCTTAATATCCTGTAACCTCCTCCACTAATTGCTCTCTTGATGGTTATTCATAACCACCCATAACTCAATCCCTTCGATTCTTGTAACGGTCCATCAAATTGGTGTCTCTTCCATATTAAGGTGGACCCACCTGGGCCCATGGAAGCCTAACCACTCAACATGTCCACGCACCACATGAGAAAGCCGACTCCTCTAACAATTAACTCACGTAATATGGGACGAACCAATATATTATAACTAACAATTGACATGACTCGAGCTAGCTCGGCTCTGCTCCAAACCAAATTGAGCTCAAATTAAGCTTGGTCAGCTCGACTTGGCTTGGCTCTTTATCAGCCCTACAATCTTGATCCCACATTGAAATAAGGCATTCCATTTCATTTGTTATGCATTCATGGCATTCTGTACATAGTACTTAGCAACTATCATGTCGTCTATATAGTGAAAAAATCTCACTATGATCACGACTCACAGAGCAGAACATCATAGTGGTCCAGAGCCCACACCATAGATGTTAGCATCAACTTCATCATGTGACATTGTCATTTGTTTCTCATCGCCAACCCAAGACTATTGGCTGCGCCAAGAACTTCTTCTTTTTTGTGTGGAAGCAACCTAAGGACTTGATGAGGTTGATAAGCTCAAGCTTGACTCATTCCATACAACTGATTTTAGACGGAAAAAGTTACTATGCACCCTGACCATGTGTCGCAGTGCGCCAAAGCGCCGTGAGCTGTTGAAGACAATAGGCATGAAGGTGATTCAAACTCGCCTGCCAACATATCAAAATCCAACAGCCCTCTGTGACTTGGATCACTCGGAGTGTCTGAGCGTGTTGTGTACTAATAGGATTGGTTTTTAATAGTTATGATATTAGCATTTCCTATATACATTTATCTCGAAAAAGAAGAAACTAAAATTAGAGAACGAGTCATGCCATGAGCCAATCTATACCAATTTCCACTCGAGCCAGTTAGAATGGCATATTTTGTAGACAACATATCGGTTTACATATAATAAACGTGCCTATCATAATTCATATTTTAATTCTCAGAGAAGGGTAACCGAGGGAAGGTCGGTGAAGTCGCGTATTTGGAGGATTGGATTACGACCATAGCTCCGGTGGTTGCTGGAGAGTCGACGTTCAAGGTGACATTCACTTGGGATGAGAAGCTAGGAACACCAGGGGCAGTGATTGTTAAGAACTATCACCATAGTGAGTTTTTTTTATGCCCAGGTGTCCTGGCCAGCTTGCGCGCTCCTCGACTAATCCCGGGGGGTGACTAGCACAGCAACCCACCGCCATGATCCCCCACTTAAATCATAGGATGGACCGGGAGGATTCGAACCTGGGACCTCCCGAAACCCCAAGCCTGCCCCCCCACCACTGGGCCATCCTATGGGTGGAACTATCACCACAGTGAGCTCCTCCTCAAGACCCTGATCCTAGAAGATGTTCCAGGGAAGGGTAAGATCCACTTTGTTTGCAACTCTTGGGTGTTCCCAGTCAGCTACTACAAGTATGACCGCGTCTTCTTTGCTAATCAGGTATACAGTATACTCAAACTTGTTGGATTACATAAGATCATTTGTTTCCATACTTCGCTTAATTGCTTATGAAATCGGTAACTTATTGGAGATTAGTGATGGCTATTTCATTGCTGGTACCGATGATAAAAATTTGTAATGGCTGTAATAGAGGCTAAAAATTAAGCCATAGGTTGGGGCATTAAGGCCAAGCTTTCTTACAGAAGAGGCTTAATTTGATTGTCATTAATTTTGCCATGGCTGCATTAGAGTGATCTCTTGTAGGCCCATGTTCTCGGCCTACAAGAGATTTTCATTTTAGGGTGCGTTTGGAAGCTGAAAGAACCCATCTTTCAGGCCTGAAAGGTGAAAATTTTCACCTAACAGGGTGAAAAGTGTTTGGAAGCTGAAAGGGTGAAAAGTGGTCGGTGACTGTGATAGGTGATAATTTTCACCTATCACATGATGTTGTGTTTGGTTGGTGAAAGGTAAAAAATTTTCACCTTTCACCCCTGAAAGGCTGATTCTCCCTCGATTGAGAATCAGCCTAACGAAAATCACGGGATGCCCTTGCTCCCTCTCTTTTAGGTTTTTTTCCCATTCCTTCCCCTTCTCATTGCTCCTCTCATCCCAGCCGCCATCACTCCTCTCTCAGTGCTCCACCATCCTCCTCCAACTCACATCCACCACCTAGCAAATCCTAGAGCTGCTTGAATCCCCCCCTGTGTTGCCACTCTACGTCGAACACCGCGTCGCCATATTTGTAGCCAGCTTCCCCACCCTACTGCCATCCACGACCGTCCCTTCCCGCTGATGTGTTGGTAAGAAAAAGGTCCATAGTTTTGAATATTGAATGTCGTATAATTTTAAATTTTTAGTGACGTGCTTGGCTGTTGATCTACACATGAAATATGTATTTTATTATCTCTTAAACTTATGATTATGCTAGTGTTTGATTAGAATAACTACTACTTTAATATAGTTTTTGGTTTTTGTAGGAAACAAGAGTAATACACAGAAATGAAGAGAAAAGTAACTCGAATGGTTAAATCATCATAACCTCATGTACAAATATCGGATTGTACTGATTCAAGTCTTATGTTAAATTTCAAGAAGTCAGCTTTCCAACGCCACCAACCACGCACAATTCGGAGTTCGGGACAGAAAGTTATAGCCATTTGAAGTTTATGAACAGTAACTACGATCGATCGGCTATCAATGCGATCGATCGCCAGAGCCGTAAAGTAGTGTATTAAAGGAAACGATCGTTCGGACCTAAAAACGATCGATCGTATCTACTGGAATTTTTGATCCGTGCAAGACAGTAGCTACGATCGATCAGTATCATACGGCGTCGATCGGCAAAGCGATCGATCGGAGGAAAATAACGAAGGAATTGCGATCGATCGGACAGAGAACGATCGGCAATACGGAGTGATCGATCGCCGTATACGAAAAACTGAAATAAGACCTATTTCGACTTGGATTTGGAAGTGGACTTCGTGATTTCTCTTCATTCTTATAAATAGGCCTTATGGGAGAACGTATTGGGCACCACATATTCAACCCTTGGAGAATCTAGAGCATTATTGGAGGCCAGAGCAAAGGAGAGAAGAATATAAAGGAGATGAAGAACACGATGGTGATTTCTCTTCCAATGCGAGGCTAAACACCTTTCCAAGGCGTAGATGAAGCCCAATAATCTGGTTGTGTAGTTTTTTTTCTCTCATCTTATGTTTTTACTCTAGTTGGTGTATGGATTTTATTGTGTAATCACCGTTAATTCAATAAAGATTTGTTCTTTGTACTCGAGAGACAAGAGTGAATTCTTGTGAGTTTCAATCCGAAGAATACTTGCGTATCCGAGAGGAACGTGAGTAGACTGGGGTGTTATATATCAATAAAATTTCATTGGTTTATACTCAAGAGAGATAGATCACAATTCCATGTTTTAATTATTTTATGTGTTACATCCGAGAGGAGAGCACTATATTTTGAGTTGACAAGTGTATGTCCGAGAGGAATATGCTAGCCAATTGGAAATCTTTATTCAAAAGAGAGAGAGAAATAATACACTAGTTTATTGTAGTGGATTCGAAGCCTTGGTCTTCTCCATATTGATTAAATCTCACTTAGTCTAGTTAAAGTTCATTGTTTTCTTAGTCTAGAATCAACATTGCTACTTTCTTTTGAATTTAGTAAATCATTCATCCGTCCCTGAGGTTCGACAACCCTTATTAATACTCGCCGTAGTACAATTGCCTTGTGCACTTGCAAGGGTTTATATTTTAAACGATTAAGTTTTTGGCGCCGTTGCCGGGGACGACAAAATAGTTTACCAGATTCTTAGTATAATTAGTGTTAGAGTAGTTTAGTGAGTCTTAATTTAGATTATTTGTCAGTAGCTTAATTTGTGTTTTTCTTTCTTTTTTGCAAGGTTAAGAGAAGAAGTGGAATTCTCGCCAATGTGGAAGGGCCACCCCTTCCCCTAGTTTGCATTCTCTTATCCTTCTCTTTTTAGATTAATTTGTGTGTTTGGTATTTTTCTTTTCTTTCTATGACTGCATGTTGTGCTAGTTGTGGCTATTATGACTGCTAGTTGTCGATATCTAGGACCGATGTTTGTTAGTTGTAGATATCTAGGGTTGTTTCTCTGATTTATAGATGTGTGATATTTTAGTTCGATTGATGAATGCATGGTGAAGAAATGTCTTTACCATTTTATGGATTTAGCCACGAGAACCCATATAGGAGCTTTAATGATTATTATTCTTCACACACACCTAATCCCCCTCCCTATGAAGTACCCTACCACCCACGACCCTTATATGCTGATACTTACAACCGTGGGTGGGATAATCACTCTAATTTTGGGAGTGGCACATTTCCCTACAATACACAACTCCTTATATGTCGGAACCATATGCCCTCTGTTTAAGTCACATTCATACCCCAGTGGAGTGCCCTTTGGCCCATGAATAGCCTGATTTTATACGCAAGTATGTTAATGAGGCCCCAAGTCTTCATAGGAGGGTGGACCATCCTAATTCCCCGTGGACACAACTTAATCAGGCCCCTAGACAAGACTTCCTAAGCCAACAACTACCTTACCAACCAGCCTCTAATCCTTAGTTTGGCCAAACCAATAAGAAACCATCCTTCGAAGATCAAATGAGCCAAATGCTAGCCACCCAATCCACTCTCCTCTCAGCTTTCAGTGCGCTGGAAGCCAAGGTGGACACTATGATAGACACCAAATATAGAGAGCTGACAGGTGAGTTGAGTACCCAGGCCCAGATTATCCATTCCCATACACAGGCTCTTGCCAACATTGAAATACAGTTAGAACAGCTAACACATGCCATGAATATGAACGAAGAATGCATTTTACCTGTCCAACCCCAATATTCGAAGGGCCAATTTTCTGATGAAGGGATCTGTTTTTCCCCTGACTATGATGTTACATCCCTTCAGAATGCCCAAAGGTTTGACAATGAGCTTGAGTGGGTTTTACAAAATGATCAAATAGGTTTGGAAATTAAAGAAGAAGTGAGTGCGTTGATAGAACCAATTTTTCAACCTTCTTCTATATCTAAGGAGTCACAATCTATGGCACTATTAACAGAACCTTCTATTCCTGAAACACCATTCATACCATATCTTGACCGATCTAACCCTTTATTTATTGAAAGTAACCTAGACTGTTTCATAGATTGTTTAGTTGAGTCACTAATTGAGGAAGCTTTCCCAATTGGGTTACTAGAAGAGGCCCCTAAGGCCAAAATGGTTAATTTGGAGGAGGAGCCTTTTATTCTAAAATTTTCTAATGACCCTTCTTCATGGTTAATGCAGGGATCCCTCTTTCCAAAGCTTCCCTACCCATCACTCCATCCTTTTATTCCACGATGTGCTCCATACATAGGCAACAAGGATAGGAGTGTGTGGGGCAATCATTTAATTGATCCAGATTGAATTCTTGAGGATCCGCCCCTACAAACGACCGTGGCTCCGTCTGGCTGAAGACATTAAACTTAGCGCTTGGTGGGAGGCAACCCACGTATTCAGGTGTATTCTCTCCTTTATTTTGATTTTCTTTGCTATATCCTCATTATCATGCTATATTTTGTTCACATTGAGGACAATGCTCATATTAGGTTTAAGGGAGAGGATATGCTAAAAAAAAAAATCGAAGAACAATAGATATGATCGATCGTAGTTAAACGATCGATTGCTTTCCGATCGACACCTTATATTAGCGATCAATCGCGCTGCGATACATCGACACCATTCATCTTCAATCTAATGGGCGTTGTTTCTCGATTTACATAACGATCGATTGGACAGGAAGGCGATCGATCACGTGTCGTCTTCCTCGCGCTTAAAATCCAAACGGCCGCGGCGAGAAAAATCTATTTCTGCTCGCCGCCGCCGTTTCCGACCCGTGTTTGAGCTGAAACTCCAGCCCCCTAAGGATTTTTGCACGTAGAATCCGGATCCGGTGTCTGTTTCCGTGATTTCCCACTCCTTTCATCGCAATCACTACTTTTTCTTCCAGTAAGCCGAAACTTAAACACTCGATTTTTCTTAGTTTCCGGTAGATATTGTTCCGATTACTCTTATGCATTCTCTTATAATGACTATTGCGATGCTTATGCGTGACTTTCAGCTTTTGATTCTTCGATTTTAGGTGCTTTTAGGATTTGTGTTCGTGCGATGAACAGTGTTTTGCTATTTTAAAAAAAAATTCAAAATCTGATTTTGAATCCGTTTCTTGCATACTTCTATATTGATGATTGTGATTTATGTTATGCATGATGATTCCTTTTGAATTCCTAAGTTTTCATAATTTTTTTTAGTTTTATTTTTTATTTTTATTTTTAGGATATTTATTATTATTTAAAAAAAAAAACGAAAATTGTGAAGTGGATCTGTTATTACATGCTTGCTGTGATATTTCAGTATTGCAATTACATGCTGCATATTCTTGTACCTTGATTGGATTTTCACTATTATCTTTGGTTTTCAGGTACAATGCCTCAGAAATCGGTCGCTCACAAATGCTCACGGGGTGAAGCTTCTTCATCACGTCCTGTTCCTTCTACTCCTCCACCTGAACTTGCTGCACAGCCACGGCCCATACAATATGAGAGGCAGGTGGTCCTGAACCCGTCTATACCCGATCTTCCGACTCAGAGGTGGATTGAGGACCGGCCGGATTGGGTGAACTATTTCACCCATATCGCTGCAAAAAGGCAGAATGCATTTGTCATGGTCCACGAGGACCCGGTTCGGGAATTTTATGCAAATGGCACCATTGAAGACCACGATAATCCAGAGCAGGTGACCATTCAGAGCGTAGTATGTGGTGTTCCTATCCGAGTCCGAGTAGCCGATATTGCTAGTGCTATGGGGTGTGACCGAGGTACGATTCATCACCCTGATTTTAATGGATATCAGTTTCCTCCGTACCGGAATATCACAGGGCGATTGATGGGGTCTGCAGTGGGACCTGGGACCTCTACCTACCTAGCCGCCATCAGCATGCGATCGGAGTTTCGCTTTGCCTTTTTAATTCTACAGCATGATGTATGGTCGGCCCGGGAGGAGAAAGTCGACCGAATTATGACTGATTTACTCTATGTATTCGGTGACGATACTCGACGCCGTGATCTTGACCTGCCTTCATTCGTCTTTGGCCAGATGAAGAAAATGATGGTGGGCCGAAAAGATGAGAGGTTACCATATCCATACATTTTAGAGCGGGTATTTCTGACTCATGGGGTGCATTTTCTTGAGCATTCTCGAGTATCTCATGGACTGGGGCCCATTGGAGTTGATGCGTATAACCGTATGATGGGCCATACACGACGCGGGTGGCCACGAGCTCCCCGTCTTGAGGAACACGCGGAGATACCTGAGGGTGAGCCTGCTCAACCACCATGGGCGACGATGCAGCAGCAGATCAGCGATCTCACTGGCCATGTGCAGGAGATTCGCCAGTCACAGTAGGAGATTCGCCAGTCCCAGCAGGTGCTTATGGACTCCCAGCATGCTATTACGGAACACCTCGACTTCATAGTCAATTTTCTTCATGCATGGCGTTTTCCTCTAGGCGATGGCGATGATCAGGATTTCTAGTCCACTTCCTCTGATGTTTTCCTTCCTCCTTCTCTTTTCCCTTTTTATGATCATTGTATTTTATCTTTATTGTGCATTGAGGACAATGCTTATATTAGGTTTGGGGGAGAGGATGTGCTTCATTGTAAAATCAGAAAAAGAAAATAAAAAAAAATTTAAATTTGTTTGAGTAGTTTTAAGTTGTTTCTTAGTATTTTTGTTAGGATTTGATAGTTTATCCCGTGATAATGCATGCTTCAATTCTTAGGAGATTAATTTACATTGGAAGTGTGAGTAGGTATACTGGAGGATAGATACACTTAACTGAGCATATCTTTCTATTACAGTCCTCTTGGAATAGGTACTTGAATTAAGAAAACTCACTCACACACACTAGTTACATAAAGTAATACCATCTAGAGATTTGTTGAATGCTAATTTACAGTGGGATGTCTTTAGTCATAGTCATTGGATGATGTGTAGCTGTCTGTTGAGCTTAAAAGATCATGATAGACCATTTACTTGGCTATCGCAAGGGCTTGGAACCGGAAATAGGTTGAGAATATAATACAGCCTGGACAAAATAAAGATGTGCTTGAAAATATGTGCTGAAAATGAAAATGTGAAAAAATGAAAACAAAGTGAAAGAAAAGGGGCTGCTTGACTTTATAGGATTAACTTAGGCTGATGCTCGGGCCCGAAGCGGTCTCTTAAAATCTAATGCCCTAAGCCAAATTGGTTGGGAGTCATTGGCCTGAGTCATTGCTAAACCTAAGCATCTTGAAGTCAGGCCTTACACAGTCCTAGCGAAAAAAAAAAGTCTGTGGTGTATTATCCTCTCAAATCTAGAATGTTGGACCCGAAGGAGGCGCGCAGATTTGTGCTATCATGAACCTAAAGATGACGATGACTATTTAGATTCTGATGTTCTTTGGTTAATGGGTAACACTGGATCTGTATAAATAGAAATTTAGAATGTATTGCTACAATATTCTACACTTTCTATTATTTATGTTATCATGCTATATTATATTTGAGCAAAAATTTCCAAGATGAAAGTGTGGAATAAAACCACTTACTTGAGGGCTTCTATATTCCTGTTGATTATGAACCAAGTACATGTGGTTGATTTTCTTAAGCATTGTAGTATGTATTTGTCGGGATAACAGGTTTGTTTGTTTTGCAATGTTTTTATTTTTACTTTATTTTTGCACTTAGGTTAATCAGATTAATAAATACATGTTTGTGGGTAGCATGGCTGCAAACCCTCACGAGACAACACTCGTCCTACTAGGGACACCTAGAGGTTAAACGGCTTGTTGCATACACTCAATGCAATCGTGACCCCTACGAAAGTGGTGTTTACTTCTATGTATTAGTTCCTTAGTTTGTTTGATTTTATTTTGTTTTGTTTTGCTAGGGACTAGCAAAATGTAGGTTTGGGGGTGTGATCTACACATGAAATATGCATTTTATTATCTCTTAAACTTATGATTATGCTAGTGTTTTATTAGAATAACTACTACTTTAATATAGTTTTTGGTTTTTGTAGGAAACAAGAGTAATACACAGAAATGAAGAGAAAAGTAACTCGAATGGTTAAATCATCATAACCTCGTGTACAAATGTCGGATTGGATTGATTCAAGTCTCATGTTAAAGTTCAAGAAGTCAGCTTTCCAACGCCAGCAACCACGCACAATTCAGAGTTTGGGACAGAAAGTTATAGCCATTTGAATTTTATGAACAGTAACTACGATCGATCGGCTATCAATGCGATCGATCGCCAGAGCCGTAAAAGCAGTGTATTAAAGGAAACGATCGATCGGACCTAAAAATGATAGATCGTATCTACTGGAATTTTTGATCCACACAAGACAGTAACTACGATCGATTGGTATCATACGGCGTCGATCGGCAAAGCGATCGATCGGAGGAAAATAACGAAGGAATTGCGATCGATCGGACAGAGAACGATCGGCAATACGGAATGATCGATCGCCGTATACGGAAAACTGAAATAAGACCAATTTTGACTTGGATTTGGAAGTGGACTTCGTGGTTTCTCTTCACTCTTATAAATAGGCCTTATGGGAGAACGTATTGGGCACCACATATTCAACCCTTGGAGAATCTAGAGCATTATTGGAGGCCAGAGCAAAGGAGAGAAGAATATAAAGGAGATGAAGAACACGATGGTGATTTCTCTTCCAATGCGAGGCTAAATACCTTTCCAAGGCATAGATGAAGCCCAATAATCTGGTTGTGTAGTTTTTTTTCTCTCATCTTATGTTTTTACTCTAGTTGGTGTATGGATTTTATTGTGTAATCACCGTTAATTCAATAAAGATTTGTTCTTTGTACTCGAGAGAGACAAGAGTGAATTCTTGTGAGTTTCAATCCGAAGAATACTTGTGTATCCGAGAGGAACGTGAGTAGACTGAGGTGTTATATATCAATAAAATTTCATTGGTTTATACTCGAGAGAGATAGATCACAATTCCATGTTTTAATTGTTTTATGTGTTACATCCGAGAGGAGAGCACTATATTTTGAGTTGACAAGTGTATGTCCGAGAGGAATATGCTAGCCAATTGGAAATCTTTTTTCAAAAGAGAGAGAGAAACAATACACTAGTTTATTGTGGTGGATTCGAAGCCTTGGTCTTCTCCATATTGATTAAATCTCACTTAGTCTAGTTAAAGTTCATTGCTTTCTTAGTCTAGAATCAACATTGCTACTTTCTTTTGAATTTGGTAATTCATTCATCCGTCCCTGAGGTTCGACAACCCTTATTAATACTCGCCGTAGTACAATTGCCCTGTGCACTTGCAAGGGTTTATATTTTAAACGATCAGCTGTGTTTGTATCCTTGAAAACTGTATGGTTTTTAGTTTCTGTTTCCTGTACATGTTAGCATGAGTCCGTAGTTGTGGGATCCATGGCATATTACTCAATTTCTGTCAAGATGAATGCCCTTTTTGACATACTAGCTGATCTAACCCCAAAATAGGTTAACAAATTGTAATATATACTCGGTAAGTCTAAGGTCGAACCACAGGGAATGATGTAGGATTATTCTACTCCAAACTAATTTAAACACTACTTATCTCAGCAAATTAAAGTTCTTATCTAGAAATTTTATAGAGAAATTGTAATTTAACTAACTACTAAAATGACGATTAAAAGTGCAATTAAAATTATCTAGAGATAGGAAAGATAATCGATGAGAGATATCAAAGCTTCAAGGATCAATTATTTAATCAATACTCTACGTCTATTTAATTACGCAATTTGATTCAAATAATGATTTGACCTAATCGGAAGATATTTCATTCACGTACATCATATCCATTAACATAAAAATATCGATTGAAAATTTATCATTAACAAGCTTAGTCTACTAATCACAGGGAATTATAAGCATTCGCCGTACCTTACGTTAACGACAAATCAAATAATTATATAGATTATGACTATTTCAAATCATCGCATTCAACCAAATAAGCATTAAAAATACTTCTTTATAGACGTAGAAATATCAACTAAATAACGTCACCTCTAGCTCTGACAAAAGAATTAGCTATTCATATTCATGAGAAAAATCAGATTTGGAAGAAATTGCATTTATAATACTGTTGCAGGAACACTATTCATGGGGTACTGTAGCAGTTATTGTAGCAAATCACTATTCATAGCACTGTTCATCGTCTTCCTCATCCCGATGGTACTGTAGCAAATACACAAGTACTGTTCACAATGCAAAAACAGTCCCAAAATCGACACTTCTTCTCTATTTCTCTTCCCCTTTGATTTCCCTTTTCTTCCTCTTCGATTTCCTCTTCAATTTCCGGCCAAATCACCACGAAAAACACGAAAAATGAGCCTCTGTTTTTTTTCAAAACGGCGTCACCCAGCTTGTCCCTTT